>JAZGTI010017544.1:0-12141 GCA_036877585.1 Botia kubotai | reverse complement strand
CTATCTGTTTGTTTAAAGTCCCCTAAGAAAAGTTTTCAAACTAGGTCAGGTGAACTCAAAACAAGCATAATTTTACAGTGCTTCCTTATGACACATTTTAGTTGCATCCTTATTTATACCCAGGTAGTTTTCTGGTTAAGTACAGTAGCTTGAATCTGGCTCACTTGGCGTGTTTAACCGCAAGCCACGTTTCTGCGCACGAACGTGTTCTGGATGCACAAAATTATGATGATGATGCTGCCAAAAAGAATTTTGTTTATATAGCTGCTTTGCGGATATATGGCCACGCCCACCATTGTTGCAGCGTGTGTTTTGCTATTCTTGGGTTTAGAAGTCCGATTACCTGTTAAACCTGTCTGCTGGAATCATATCCAGTGACAGCTCTACACCCATGTCCAGCGTCAAAGCAAGGTCATGCTAGGTTACTGTAATACATAACCATTCAGTTTCCTGTGACAGCTGAAAACAACAGCGTTCCTGCTGCGCGTAAGACCTGAAAACAAATTTAGCAAAGTGCAGTGTTACACAGACAGTGAGTGGATTAAACCCTTTACCAAGGAAATGATTTATTTTAGCACCTGCGAGGTGTCAGGTTTTCCCTTTCGCTGTAAGATTGCTAGATACATTTGCGTATTTTCTCCTTTTCAAAGTCTGTATTGTTAGCTTATAATCGCGCGCTCGTCTGTTTCCAATCACGCTTGCACTGCGGTCTCTTTGAGGTATGATTTCAAAAGTAGGTTAAGTACTGAAACGGTTAACAATATATTAGCTCAGATGATGAGGTTTTAAAATGAAAGGAATAGGTGATCGGTTAACATGCACCTTGACTGGATAAAGATGGTGAGAGGTCTGCGTCACAAAAGACTCATTTAAATAGCTAATATTTAACTCCACACAGCCAGTGTTGCTCATGTTAAGCCTTTGTGTTGGGCTTGGCAAGCTGGGCAGCCAGTAAAAGGTGTTTTGGTTCATTCTTTGAAGTAATATTTCAGAGTACAGCCACGTACTGGATCAGTATTAGTAGTAAAATGTTGACAGTTTATTAAATACAGTATGTCACGATACTGTCATCCCAAAACAAAGATAATGATGGTGATATCTAATCTGGTTTATAGCATATTAGCCATATTTAAAGAACGCTGTATTCGCTGTTTTGCATGAAACTTGGACTGTCTTTTAAATTCCAACTCTGAATCGAGGTAGAATTTGAGGTCTGAATTGAGGTAGCAAACAGGATGCAGAATTGTAATTGCAATTTGAATCTATGCAAGCAAAATTACAGACACATGTCTGGCCTTTAAAACCAAACTATGTGCCGAGCAATCCTTTAAAAATATATTCACCCACAAAGATATCCCACCTTACAAGGTAGTGTGAGCCAATTAACAAACATGTCAAGGTTAATACAGAATCCCAGTATGTGACATGACAAGCTCAAAATCAAGAATCAAGATTTTTCACACTTGCGGTGAGTGCCGAGTGTTGTTATTGTTCTATGTGTGTGATTGGTCCATTAGCAGCAGTATGACAGGTGTAAAGAGAACCGGTGGGAGGCCCCGGGGGAGCGCTAGCACTGTTGTCACCAATCTGCATCATGTGCCCAGGTAAGGGTTCCAGTGGGAGTGTCGGATCTCATTAGGATCCCAAAGTCAACTCTAAGTGGAACAGCCTCTCTGTATCTCACCAGCTGTGAGCGCAAGACGCCACACGATCTGGATGTGCTCAGGTGCCCCTCCCTCAACAAGAGCATTGTTAGTGCTGTTCACTAAGACTATTATTATAAATTGCTGTAGTCAGGTAAAAGTGCGTCATTTAAAAATGACTCAAGAAGCACTTCTAAACTAGCCCTCCTAACCTAGCACGGCCCTGTTCCAGCAGAGGTTAAATAAAGTTGTTTCTAGCTGAGGTGACTTTAAAAGCTCAAAATTCTTCCACTTTGTTCATTCAACTGTTTTATCCAAATGCTTTTCTTGTAAGATCTGTTTGTTAAAGAGGCACATTTAGGATCATAGCTTGATAGTAAGTAGGGTACCAGCCAAGTGCAGGCATTTTTCATTGCAGGTAATTTTGTTTACTTGTCAACCACTATGCTGGTCAATCTGTGAGACATTCTGACAAGTTGACAAGAAGTGCTAAAGAAATGTTACAATGTCCCCTGGCCGGCCATCTTTCCTCACCCTTTTTAACCCTTTGTGTTCTCTCATTTTCTAAGAGTTGTTGCTTGATATCATTTTGTAAACATAGGAGGGATGAGAGTAGATTAGTTCTCTGGACGAAAGTGCCTGGTAATCCTGTCTTCCCAAAGGGGGGGGGGGGGTTAACAGAAGCTGGGTGGGGAACCCAGTGGCAGGAGGGAACCCTCCTTTCACAGTGGAAGTGCTACAACAGGCCCTGAGAGTGGAGTTCTCTACAGCTACATCCCACAGTTCCCTTGCTGCTGTGCCGACAATGAGAATGAAATGGATCTCATTGATCCATGAAATCCCATAATTCCTCAAGGAGACTGAGAAAGGCTATTGTACACAGATTTAATAATCAACAAGTCGAACCGAAATAGGTCTGCAAGCCAGTACGAGTGATCCTCTAGGGTTCATTCCTACCTGCTGAGACCTCCTCTGTCACACATTACCTGTAGCTCTGTGATTGTTCGGAGAGGGTGATGTTGAACGTTGACTTGGAAGCACCTCAGCTGCTGCTTGTTCAGTGACTATTTGAGTTGGTTGTGTACACAGATAGTACCTGCAGCTGCTGTCTCCTCTTGTAATCACTGATTAAAACCCATTATCCAAGAGTACTCAATGGCGTCACTGTATTAACCATTTTCTAACAGGGTGGATTACATATGTAACTACTAGGTGCACACACAGTCATTTAAAGGCTTAGTGTTGCATTAATGCTGCAGTTCTTGACGTGTTCGATTGCATTACATGTTAGTCATGGAATTTTAAAGGGACAGTTAACCCAAAATTAAATAGTGTCATTATTCACTCTTTCCTGTTGTTGCAAACCTGCATGACTTCTCTTGACCTATTAAGCACAAGTGAGATATGAATTATACCTTAAATTCCACATGTTCATGGTCGGTGTGTCTCCTCAGGTTAACGTGGGGCGGCCACATTTGGTGTGTCCCATCACAGAGTGCAGTGGGTTTTTGGAGGAGAGCTTGGTGATTTCACACCTGACCAGCGAGGAACTGACAAAATACAAGTACTTCCTGGAACTCAGCAGACTGGACTCGACCACCAAACCCTGCCCCCAGTGCAGCCTGTTTACATCACTGAGGGGACGCGGCCAACAGACCCCCACCAAGGCCGAACACAAGTTTAAGGTCAGAGATCTTTTAGGGGTTTGTAGCGTGTTTTTAGTTGCGTACGTTGCATAACTGTAAATATGTAACGTCAGTGTTATGGCTGTGTGTACGTGTGGAATTATGTCAAAACTGTATATAAACTTGGAATGCAAGTGGCAGTCTTTGGAAATGAACGTTCTCGAATAAACAAATGGTCTTTCATTTTTCCCTCAGATTCAGTGCACAACGTGTCAGTTTGTCTGGTGTTTTAAATGCCACGCGCCCTGGCACGAAGGGCTGAAGTGTCGAGACTACAGGAAAGGAGACAAACTGTTGCGTCACTGGGCCAGCGTCATCGAACACGGCCAGAGAAATGCACAGAAGTGCCCACGCTGCAAGGTGACGCATATACTCTGTCCAAAGTGTCACGGTATTGTCGTCATGAGACAATTAACA
Source organism: Botia kubotai (assembly GCA_036877585.1). Taxonomy (NCBI): domain Eukaryota; kingdom Metazoa; phylum Chordata; class Actinopteri; order Cypriniformes; family Botiidae; genus Botia; species Botia kubotai. The sequence goes on along the minus strand of JAZGTI010017544.1, from coordinate 8,396 downwards.
TGACCTGACGGGTCAACTCGCATGTTGTTACTCATGTCACACGCAAAGATGTTGGATAATCATAATGTAGGTCATTTACATATCAAAGGCTTAAAGGTACAGTCACAAAAGACAAGCTGTATAATTCCAAAAGTCAGAAGGATGGTCATTATGACAGACATTCAGAGGTGTAAAATATGGCCCTTTAAAACGAACAAGACAGAAACCGTCAGTGAGTGTAAAAACCAAATATGTGTATTGCGATTCTCTTTCCTTCCTAACTTTTACTTATGTTCTTTGGAAACACGGCATTCCAGGAAATCATAAGACAAGGCTCCGGGCAAAGTGATCTTGAATTACATGCATTTTTTATGAGACCCATTTTAGAGACGCACCAACGTAATTTTAAGAGTGCTTGTTCGTTTAGAGAAGCTGTGTCAGAAGGTTCTGCTAGGCATTTCTGTTTTCCAGCCAGGCACGTGCTTGTTAGGAGAAATCGACACATGAACGTTTGGCATAGTGCACATACCTGAACCAGATACCTGAGGGCTGAGCAAAGATCTTTCCATTGAGATCTTTCTATTTTCAGAATCAAGTTTTCACAACCCATAATTTTAAAGTTATTATGTGTTCTGAGACTCACAGTGTGCTCATTGTAAATTGTTGTAGTTTCGTGAGCTTTGATTAATTGAACATGTAGCTCAGATTCAACTAAATTTGACACACTTGCTCTTTGCTCTGACTGGAAATGTAACCAGTATATGAAGAATAATTAGTTTAAGGATTAATCTGTTCAATTTAGTCAGTTATGGCCAATTTTGTTACTAGCACTGCAAAGAATTTGCTTAATCAGTATTATTGTCTTGCTTTCCATTCTAAACAATTTCTAAAGAAATTCATATATTCTACATTCTAGTCGATTTTTTTTTAAATAAAAATTAAATAGTTGACTAGTAATAGTGGTAAATTGTTGACTTAAAAATGACTAAAGCTACAATCCGTAGCTTTACCTTTTTGATGAAAATACATAACAGATCAGTGTTCAAAACAATCTCCTTATCTTACCCTGATTCACAGCGGTAAGTTTATAATAATGATTTATAATTTAAGGTGTCTGTCCGTTTTTGTGAAATGTCAGTTTGGCTTCATTTGACTTTTAATAAATGTCAAGAAAAGTACAGAAAGTAACCTGCAATTTTGTGTTTCAAACAGAGATGGCGACAGAGAGGCAAAAGTTACAGATTGTTTTCTGTCTGTACCCACAGATACACATACAGAGGACGGAGGGCTGTGATCACATGACCTGCACGCAGTGCAACACAAATTTCTGTTACCGTTGTGGGGAAAAGTACAGGCACCTTCGCTTCTTTGGAGACCACACCTCCAACCTGAGCGTGTTTGGCTGCAAGTACCGCTACCTGCCTGATAAACCGCACCTGCGCCGGCTGGTCCGAGGATCAGTTTGCAGTGAGTGTGCATGGCTAGAGGACACAACACAATCAATCTGTTACAGTTCAATGGGAACACTGTTAGGTTACCTTGGAAACATATCCTGAGCTAACTCGGGTTAACTTGAGATGTTGTTTATTATTTTGTGACACCCAATTTTCCTGTCGTATTTAATTCAGACTGCAAGAGGAAGAAATGAGTTCATGAAAGTTTAGACAGACTATGATTATTGACAACCTTCTGATATCAACAGGTCGTCAGCCACAGACTCCGCTAACAATTGTAGGTTGTAAGAATGTTTTTCTAATGTTTTCATTGTAGTAACAAAACATTATTAACATGTTATTTTGGAAGTTGTATTAATGGTAAAAATGTCCGTTTTTTTTTTAAATGTTGTATTAACATTATTGCTTGGTTATAAGAATCATTTTTGTTTATTCAATATTTATTCAGTAACATTAGAATGTTCCACTAATAACTTAATAACATTTTTGATATGATATATAACATTAAACCAACATCTTACTAACATTAATGCAAAGACAATTTTGATAACATTGAGAGAACTTTTAGAGAATGTTAGCCAACATTCTTATAATGTTCCCTGTTAGCTGGGGAGGTACGGCTGGCTCTACGATCCGCCTTCAGTTTGCATATCTCTTTAGCATTGGTGCGTATCCCGTACATAAGCCAGTGTTTGCGAGCTGTCCTCAGGGCAGTGCAATGAACTGTGGTATTCGACTCAACCATCCATGCATCACACATAAGTGTTTGGTCAACAGGTCAAAGGGTTCACTTGAGTCCAGCAGAAGATAAGCGCTCTGTGTTTGTTTGTTTTTGTAGTGAGTAAGATCCTGGTGGCTCCAGTTCTCATTGTCCTCGTGGTGATTGTTGGAGTTTTGGCGTTGGTCATAGGTAAGCATGTTCTTCACTCCTCTATGGTGAAGCCTGTTCGGCTGCAGGTTTAAAATCATTTCCATGACAGTTAGGATCATCTTACCTAGTTATATATATTATATGTAGAATATATATATACATATTCTACATATTTGAATTGCATCTTAAATAACACGGGACTGTACAAATGGAAGTTTTTTTAAATGTTGTTAAGATTTTGCCAAATACATTGAGTGACAATAGTCAGAGTCAGAGTTACAATACAATGTATTGTTTACTCAATACTCTATGTAGACATCAACAGTAAGATATTAAGCCCCATAAAAACCACAATCGATTTTAATTCAGAAATCGAAACCTGTTCATCCAAAAATGACCGTGACTTCTTTGACCCATTTATACATTATTGTAGTATTTATTGTAATATATTGAATTTAGTTTTATAATAATAATAATAACTCATTGCTGTATTATAATAAGAATTTACAGGGTTTTTTTCAGCACACATGACTGTGTTATGTTGTTTGTGACCTGTTTTCCTGTGTTGTGCCGATCTCTCCGCAGGCTTGTTTGCTCTGCCTATCTACTACATCTGTAAGAGGAGAAGGAAGCGCACACAGGGGACGGAAAGCTGGCTGTGCTGAGTCAGCTTCGCTCATCCTGCTCAGGACATGCACAACACAAACACACAGCCCCAAAATAACCCTGGGTGCCAAGAGACAAAAACTTGCCACCTGCTATAACCATCACAATGTGAGGTTTCCTGTTAGCCGCATCTCATGAATATTGCACAGAGACCTGCTCCTCCACACTGAAGTGATGTGAATTCACTTCATTTTCAAAAACGGAACAGTTGACTGTGGGATGCGACATGCAGTGTGAACACACTGAAAACGATTTTGTTTTTTAAAGAGACAATTCACCCAAAATAAAAAAAATCTGTCGCCGTATATTCACCCTCATGTTGTTCCAATCCTTACCCAGCTAACAGGGAACGTTCTCAGAGCGTTGGCTAATATTCTTTAAAAAGTTCTCGTAAAGTTATTAAAACGTTCTTGCAGTAAGAACGTTTCTTTAACATTACGTAACATATATCAGAAATGGTATTTAGTTAGTGGAATGTTTTGAAAATGTTCCAGAATTAATAATGTTTGAATAATGTTAACGGGATGTTTTGAAGGTTACTAGAACTTTCAAAATGACCATTTTAACATTTTTTTTATTTAATGGAAACGTTACGGAAGCGTTACGGAAGCATTTACAGCCTAAAATTGTTAGCTGGGTATTCTAATCTTTTTTTTCTGTGAAATGAAAGTCAAACAGGTTTGGAAACACATGATGGGAGTAAATAATAACAGAATGTTTTTGAGCGAGCTGTCGCTTTAATTTATGACATGCAGATGTGTGAGCGTTTAATGTTTGATGACGAGGATGAGTTCATGTCTGCCTCTCTTTACCCCCTCACTATCTCTCCCTCCGTTCGTCCGTGTGCCGTGCCAACATCCACAGGAATTTGCATGATCAACAAAACACGTTTTGTCTGCTCGTCTGTGAATAAAACAAAAGGCACAGAATTACGGGGGACCGCAGCTGTAAGCCAAGACATATAGGTCAACTGTCATGCAAAACAATACGGAGTCATGCAAAATATTCAAGCTCTCTATGTCAAAACTGACAGACACACACAAATCTAAAGCTATAAACCAAATACATCCAAACAATCAACCAAACCGGGAGTGTCATAAACAAAACCATTTTAAATTTTGTACCAAAATTGTTTTAATTAGATTGAATCCTGTATTTTGGTCTCAGACTTTTGAAGCCCGCTGTATGAAGAGGGATACAGCGCATGCGTTAAACGTTATCTAAAAAAAAGATTCATAACAGCTATATTATATTGTTTTCATAATTTAAGGTCCATAGGATGAAAACTTCCACGTTCATTTCTACATTATATTAACTTTTGCACACAGAGTCGTAGCCAGTGCTCGGCACCTTGTTTTGTTTAGCGGCATAAGTTGCCATAATGTTTGAGACTGTCGTACCGTAGGCCGATAAGCACACCTGCTGTAATATTGCACAGTGTTATAGATTCATATCCACTGTAATGCGTTGTAATGGGTTTAATGGGTTCGATTCCTCGTTGTTACAAAAACGATTCCTGTAGCATGCCAACAAATACAGAATGCTGAAGCAAAACTCTAACTGTTAGCAAGACGATATTCACTCCATCACACGAAATTATATTTAAACAAAAGGCAACCCCTAAAGCTCAGTTTTCAGTCCAGCGCCTGCCCCGTGTTGATTTGATTTCAGCTAGCTGTTTAATACTTAAACAAAGGCTGGTCTCGAGGAGAGCCAGGAAGCACAGACAAGCACTGCCGGAAAGGCTGTAACCATAGCAACATGTTGGGTGGCCGGAGGATCAGGAAAATGAGTATTAAAGGACCAGTTCACCTTAAAATTCTCTCATAATTTACTCACCCTCACGCCATCCTAGCTGTTTATGATTTTCCATTCATCATAGAAGTAATCCATATGACCCCAATTTGTCGAATTTGAGAAGATTATGATGAATAGATGTGCTTTCTTTTGTGTCAAAATCTCAGGCACCATTCACTTCACTGGGAAAGTGCCAGGATGTTATTTAATATAACTCTCGATTGTGTTCAGCTGAGTGAATTTTGCGCTAGTTTTAATTTCCGAGTGGGCTATTCCTTTGGAATCATAGAGTGACTTGTAGTCCTGCTGGTCTAATACTCAGGGCACATTTAGTACAAACTCTTCATGGTGAAATTCCATCTGATTCCGCTTCGGGTATTAGCGGTTGCCTCTTATCATTTCAGAGCAGTTAGCGATTGGGTTTTTAAGACAATCATTTTTCTTTTTTTAAGATGCACTCGGGCCGGTAGCGCCAACGTTATTCTCAGGGAGAATTTTGTCACAAATTTACAAATTGTGTCACGGTCACTTTCGTGTGGACAGTGAAATGATCTTGGGGAAAACTAAAGACTCAACAGAAATAGATCTGAATGTTAGCTAATGAACTGCTGTTTTAACTTGCTAGCATTGCGAGATGTAAGAATCGAGTGCCAATGTAGTTTGTGCTACTTTTTTTGTTTTCCTAGATGGTGCCTTTACAAATGGAATTGAACGTTATTCCGAGGAACTTTATGAACCGTTTCCTTTTGAGTAGTTTGAAAGCACACCTGCTGTGATCCATTTCCAAAGACATTTATTTCTGATTATTTGGTCATGTTTTATTCCCTAACTATACTGTAGTACGTGTCTGAATCTATAGCACAACACCTGCGTTACATCCATGTTTTTCTTGTTTTGTTTTAAAAAAATGCACATTGTATGTTTTTTATTTCGTTGTTACGTTGCTGCTGTACTTTCAGAGTTACAGAGTCACTTCAAGCCTGCAGACAGCAGACGTGTCTTTATGATATTTAATAAGAATAAAAAGGAGCTGCCAACAGTCGGTCTCAGCTGATTTTGTAACTCATGCTTAGATTTACGAATAGTCATTCGCATAACCACGCACACATCGTTTGTGAAGCGTTTGGTTGTGTGAAGCTTTAGGCCATTTTTCGCCAGAAAAAACCCTGTGATGACTAGTTGAATTCATGTTTTTTTACAAGTGTGCTAACAGCGACCGCTGGTAAATGAAAGGTTTCTGCTACAATTTGCATGTGCTGTGAGATAACATATGCAAGTGTGACCACACACGCTGGAGTAAAATAACTATCATCTATTGTGTTGTCCCTCGTTACATGGTCTGAGTGCTGCACTCTTTCTTGAAAAGTGATTTTTTTGGGTTAAAATGTGTTAAATATCCATTTATTAAGTATTATGCATGTAAAGTAGATTTACAAGGATAATCTGTCTGGATCAGCATAGAAGTAAGTCAACCATCACACCTCGTGAGGTTTAAACCCACAACCTCTGGTTATCAGTCAGAATGCTAACTGGTTTATGCCCCACATGTGAATTTATCCTCACTGAGTTAATGACATGTTAGTGACCATCTTGACCCACAGCAGATGCTCTATTAAAGTCCATTGAGTGTCTTTTTTGTCCATGTGAAGATCATTCAGATATTGGGACTCTGCGCCCCATGTGGGGTCCAGCATCAGCCTGCAGGGTGCTCACATGGGTTTGAAGTATTTCCCTTGGTTTCCTCCTTGGTCCCTCCCTGCTGGTCTCTGATAATGCACATTCCAGACTGATCAATTTCCTGTCTAAGCACTTTGTTAGCAGGGTTTACTAGCCAATGAGCTGCTTCCTGTGGTCAGCTGACCTACAGACATCCTGTTGACACCAGCTTCCCTGCTGATACACCAGAGTAATGGGTTTTAATAGCAGGGCAGGACAATCAAATGTGATACTTATTCTCTGCCAGCATATCAAGGCATAGTTTAAATAAAGAAATAATAAACAATAAGGAATTTAATTAAGAGAAAAAACCTTTATTAATTGCTATTGCCCGGGGCAACTTATGCATAACTCTGTATGTAAATGTAGTCACATGACCTTTTTGGTATTCAAAGCTATTTTTATATTAAAATGTGGACACGGATTATCAGCCTGTTTCTTGCAGTCTATATCTTTCAGCTATTTACAACTAAAAAAAGAAAATGTAAACTTTATATAAAAGGATTTTATATTTTTGAGATCACAGAATCTGATCCGACGCTGTTCTAATTCAGTGACCGTGTTGAACAAGTCTGCCATCTGCTGGCTGAATCTGAAGATGGCAGGAAATCACCCAAACTTGCGATTCACTCTTCTGTGTTTATGAAATGTTTGTAGTACAGAGCGATGAAACGTTTACGTTCCACTTTTCTGCTTTCTTATCGTCTTAACAGGGAAATTTAAGGTCCAAATCAATAAATATTAGTTCTTTACCCACATGATTAATGCAGTTTGCATGTCATTCTTTACCTTTCATATTATTCACCGGCAGAAGTTTTTGTTTTGAAAGTCTTGCCATTAATGTCGTTGTATCGTCAGCCCAGCCTCTTCTCCATGTCTTTCCAGAAGATGGCAGTGCTGTTCCTAACTCAACAATCTGACGCACAGTAAATTGGTTCGGTTTGTATCAGGTAAACATGACCCTCGTGCATGCACTTAGCCTGTGCATGCGCTTATTTGCTTATTTGCCAGACTGTCAGAATCTCGACAGCCTTAGTTTGTGCACATTTCATAGGAACCTGATCTTTATAGTTTCCTAATTATTGGTTATAGCTTACTGGGTTATTGCTCTATTGTTATTTATACCACCAAACGCGTTATTGCCGACAAAGGTATAATTACCAGCCCCTGAATTATAAATTATAATTAGCAGCTCCCCCATTGGTCAATGCCAGGGCTGCTGCTGTGTGGGCGGGGCTTATACATCACAGGGTGAGTGAGTTGCTAGACGGGTTAGTTCTCTGAATTCAGTCTTGTGTGTGTTTGTGTGTATGTGTGTGTGTACTAGACTTATATTCGGACAGTACTGCTGTTATGGAGCCCAGACAACAGGGTGAGCCACTTCTTACATCACTTTAATATCCCGGCTTGCGTTAAAAAGCTTCGAATATTTTAACATATCGTTTTACTTTATTCTGCGATCCTCGGAACAATTTAGCGGATCATAATTAAACAGAAAGCTTTTTGTTACGCGCGTTAGTACGCTTTGCTGGCCGATAACAAAATGATAACACGCACGTTATTGTCAATGTTAAACTTTTGTAATGTTGTAAAGTCGACGTAACACGTCGTTTATTCGTGCATCTCTGTTCTGGCTCATGGACTTTTATTGATGGGCGACGTGGTGAATGTATTAAAGTCAGGGACGTGTGATCACGGCCTCTGTCGCCATGTAAACAAATGAGCGACTTGGATGCGACGCTCCTTCAAGTTCCTTTAGGTGCGCTTATCTGAGAACCACGTGATCCCCCCCTTTCCAAACACCACGTGACTGTTGGCTAAATAATTGAAGTCTGGTGACCGGATATATTCACGTGGCCAAAACCAAAGTCAGGTTTATACTGTATACACAGTTACAGTATATAGTATATATA
>JAZGTI010017543.1:0-12143 GCA_036877585.1 Botia kubotai | reverse complement strand
TGACTGACAAAAACATGTGCTCTGGCAAGTTGTGTTGCAGTCAGACAATCAGACTGGAGCTTGCTGGTTTCTCAAACGCTATCAGTTTTGCGTAAAACACACATCAGACAGTCAGTGATGAGATTGTGATTGGTCTGTGGATGTGTTGTCTGATGTTAAGACCTTGCATTAGTGCACAAATCACCCAAAGTCCTTCATTACTTATCTGTTGTTTTGCAGCATGGAGACAGGCTCAACAACAGCAGTACTGGAAGCAGTACAAAATTCCTCTCCAGCATCTAATAACCTCCTCATATCCCTAATGTCCCTTCTTAGAAACATCAGGTAAGGGAAGATGTGAGGCGCGTCCAGCCCCTTGCCCAACTGTACCCCAGAGGGCTCTGGAGCAAGAAGTTCACAAGTGGTACATTTTTTTTTAAATGGGCGCATGGGTTGTTCATATGTTACGTGCAGGCCTGCACAGAATCCACACTTAAAGATATCTGTAGACAACTTTCCAGGGAACGTAGCGCCTGTCATTAACAAGTACACACACACACCTTGCGCTCTTGTTTTCGAGGCGAAGGCTGTGCTGTTTGCCGTTACAGTATTCTAATGAAAGCAAGAACTAACAATTGATAGCCGATCGCATATCTGAAATGTCTAAAATACAACTTACCGCGGACGAGTTAAGGGAACATCGATTACCTGTAAAAATCATGAAAAGCCTTATAAAAGCCATATCATAATACACAATAAATGCATTACGAGACCGTATTGATATTCTTAATAATGTAAATTCATATACAAAAATGCATTTTATGGAGACCAGTATTAATGAGCCATTCAAGGACTTTTGGGAACATTTTAGGGGGAAGTATAACAGAACGGGATGATAATGTAATAAGAGCTTATAAGCACAGTTACAATAGTCACGGCTATTTTTAAAGCTATTCTGCACAATTCCTCAGATTATTACAAAAATTGAGTGCAGAAACGGCAAAAAGGCTGCTTTCCGTCTGTCCCTGCTTATCCGTGAACTGGCGTTATGTGTACATCCATAAGATGTTTCTTTGCCAGTCTCCCGTTTTACAAATTCCTCATCGGAGCACGCCTAAATGTGAGATAACACGATTATAAACTGTATTGGTCAGACAGTGTAATACAACCTAAGCTCCAGTTTGCTGCAAGCACCAGATATTTAGTGTCACGGATCACAAACATCAACAACTGTCTCCATACAAACCCTCATGGTGAGCTTGTCATCAAACGAACTGCACACAACACTGAATGTTACATTATGACATCAAAGATGTGAAACTTGATTAGATACAAAGATCCATAGACCATACAGCAATCCTTAATCACAAATAAATGGTCCATATGATGGTTACCCTACGAATTACAAAGACCTGGGTCAATACCTCAGCTTCTGAAGACGATAAAAATATAGAGAGCAAGTAATGAACCAAAAAACATGATTATTTGTACAATAAAGAACAAAACAACTAAGGAGTGACGAAAAAATTGGGGCAGATCCTTCTCAAAATCAGTTTGCTTGGCCTCAAATTGTGATGAGTCATTCAAACCTGAATGAATCAAACCCGGAGTAATATGATTACGTTTGTCCTATATAAATCCTATATAAACGACCCATTAACAGATACATCCATACAATAATGATTTCGAATTGAACAGACATGGGGGTTTGTGATCATACCCGCCCATGAGAAACTATTTGAAATAAAACCGTATACGAAGGCTCACGTTAAAATTCGTTTCGAAGCACTCGGTGCACGTTTCCTTCACAATAACCCTTTGTTTTTCATAGGGACAGGGGTCAAGTGGGGTTATTTGGTGAATAAACGGTCCTCCATCATCATCGACGCCTCTCTGCATCCTTCTGTTCGTCAATGATGCTGCTGTCGGGCGAGGGCCGCGTGATGCTCGACAGTGCGGCTACAAGGCATTTAAAACAACATCACTGAAACAATACTGCAAGCATTAAAATGGAGATGATGCCATAAGCTGTTCCTCCTCCCAGACATGCGACTATAAACAGTTAACCTGAAAGCTCCATTTAAGCATAGGACAACCAATGATTTTTAGGCCTGGCAAGTGTAGTATCAGCATCAAAAAATGTCTCGGTAAGTAAGCGTTGCGTAAATGCCATGCATTCGTCAATATTTGATGCCATCTTTGTCATAGCAAAATTGAATGTTGTACGGCTCGTTAGTCGCCTAAAGCATCTAACACAATGACAGCCAAATAACATTTCCAGATCACCACATCCAGTCCAATGCAACGAATGCATAAGTAGTGTGCGCAGGCCAGCCAATGCATCCACTTGTGTGCACCCAGGCTAGCGATAAAGAACGGACCCGGAATCGTATGCCTTCTTGAAAATAAATACACGAAACACGTTAACGTTTCGAATTAAACGTCCATTTGTGTTTGACAGACTAATGCGACTTGGCATAGCAAAGGATGGGCCGATGCAATGCACCACTGGTCTACGGTGTATTATTTACCTTGCGTTTCCTGGTTTCGGCAGAGCCACTCCACACAAAGCACTGGTATATAACCCGCAGATTCTGCTTCCAGTTCTCCACTTTGAAACCGTTCACATGGGAGCACCCGGCCGGACTCATGACAGAAACCACATTCGACTTTCTATGCACTTCAGCGGTGAAATATGCTCAACTTAAGTCACGAGGAGAATTATCCACCAATTGTTCCGTTTTGGCAGACAATGCAACAAACCACGACAAGGTCGAAGATGCGTGTGTCACACATGCGGATGTGTTTTTCTTTAATATTCTCGCTTCATAAATACAGCATCGTTGATTATATAGCAGCATGCACAATTCTACTATAACTGCTATAAGTCGCCTGTTTTTATGGACGGCAATGGAATTCAACTGAGCACCGTGAGCGACGCGATTCTGGCAATATTGAACGCGGATTGGCAGACGGCTTTTTGTCCGTGGATCTGATTGGTCGTCTTATTTGCCATTTCCGCTCAACCCCCCGCCCCCCGTCTCAGAGATGCACAAACCGGTTGGCTGACGCACCCGCTCGTCTTTGCGCGGAGACGTACGCACCGCTTGAAGGTTTGTGATTGGCTGCGTTAGCGGTTCGAGCTGCTCCGTCATGTTGGTTATGTCATTCAATTAAAAAGCACTGTTCACATGCCTGCCCGCACTGAAGTTGTACAATTGAAAAGCAGCTTTGTCATGAGTCTGATATGTAGCATTTATTTACGTCTCTTCAGTGTGCTGTGTTAAAGTAGAGTGTTTTTATTTCTGCTCATGTGTTATCGAGGCGTGTTTGCTGATCCTCAATATTAGTAAATACTGAAGCAGATATTGTCTCAACTCAAACTAAAACAAAATACCTAACTTTTTTAAAAAAGTTTAATGCCTATAAACAAGCCTTATTTTGATTTAATAGGCTATATATTTTGCTAAGTCTTATTTGCTTTGTTTACATCCAGCTAGCAATCGTTTCATTCTGCGCTTCTAAAATGATGATAAGTATGCAAAAGTAATTTTGAACAATGAAGTCCAGTATCTTTATTTGTATGACCATAAATGATGCAGTGGCATTTCAACCAAGTATTTATAAATAAAACACTGACAAACATGAGTTTTTGTTTAGGGTGCACTGTGACAAAATCTAAAAGGTCATTCCACACTTTTATATTTTCCTTCAATATAGTCCAGATTCGACAGAACGTATTTTGCTCTCATTTGCACACTCTCACTTCTGTTTTCCAGCTTTGGGATGCAGGAAGGGGGCGGGGCTAAGCAGTGATCCATCCAAACTCAAGAGTAGCTTGATGTCTTGCTGCCAACATCATCCTCTTGTGTTCCCATACTCTAAACAGACACAACCAGATGCTGAAATCACAAGCTGATCGTCTCCGTTGACTACCAATGTATAATATTTCCACACCTTGTTTAGAAAACTATACTTAAACGTATTAAATAAACTGTGACTGTACCTTTTGCACAAACTGGGGATTTACAGTGATTTCTTGATCCATAGACTTTAGTTTCTCATCCAACCCTATACATTTCAGCATCTGTATAAGGGTTAGAGCAGTCAACAGTGAGAAACCAGTAAACAACACTCCTGCAATTACATACAGAATAAGCACCGTCTATTAACAGACAGAGGATCATATGCGTTTACAAATTAATTAGGTACACTTTTTAATTAGATAACACTTTTATTATCGATCAATAGCCACTATATAATGGAAAACAAACCTGTAGTGCATGCATATTTGAATGCATGTTAAAATGAAAATCAAATTATAGTTTCTTTCTACCTGTTCAAAGATACATGCACCAATGATCTGTTGAGTATGTCTATAATCTATTTACATTTAAGTTATTGATGGAACAGGATAGGAAATAGAGGAGAAAAGAAACATTGTTATCAATTAATTTAAAAAACACTGAAATACCTCTTGATCAATTTTGTGGAGCATTGCAGGGTTGTTGTATTTCTCAGGGTTATCATGGAAACAGACCATGCCGTCTCTCTGGTTGATACTTGCATAAATCTCTCCATCCTCAATCTGTGAGAGGCGAGAGGAATAACTTAAACACCAACAAACCTCAAAGGCAAACAGAATCCAAGATATCAGAACGAGACGTCAGTCAGAAATATTCAGTGAAACGTTTAAATGATTCTTAAAGGGAAACAAGGACAGTGATGTAAAATAAACACATGATTAAAGAGGCTGTATATCATTGTCAGACTGGCTTCCTACCATATGTAAGACGTATTTCTCCGCTTCTTGAGGGCCGGAGAGCTGAACCCGACTTGCCATGTCTTGCAAAGATAACGTCAAGAATGTCTGTCAATCAGAAAAGCATAGATACTGTTTTGCTTTTAAACAATCAGAACAGCATCGAGGTCTGTAATTACACTCTGATTGAAAAAATGAACAATTACGTTGTAATTATGCTCCATTGTTAAAAGCATATTAACCATGCAATCATTATGACAACATATCAATTAAAAAGCAAGTTATAAAAAGAATTAGCTTTTAAAGAGGCCGACAGTAATGAGGGAAATATACCCCTTATTGCTGTCACGGTCTCTTTTAAAGCTTGTCCTGCTGACCTTGGTTAGCCTCTGAATGTTTTTCTTGTAGAGCGATGACAGGCATTGTTTGACTAGGCCTGTGTTGTTGTCTCGTGTAAACGTCTCGTTGTGTTTGTTGACCAGACTGCGGAGCTCTGCTGGGTTATTGGTGGCGTATACCTGAGCTAGCTCATGGTAAGCATTACTGAGGGGCTTTAGAACATAAAACACACACAGAAACGATATTAGCTTAAATTGCTTTCCTGAACTTGATCAAAAAAAATAACGCTACATTATGTCGTGGCTCACCTTGATAAATCGCCCCACAATCTGTGATGTGTATTTGGGTAGCGGCTGTACTTTGCCATGAAGGATGAGAGAGACCAGGATGTATTTCTTGTACGCTTCTAACATGATGTGACTGACAGCCATCGCTGGAGTGGTTATCGCCTGAAGGTGAGAGAACTGTCTTAATGCTAACAGAATAGAAAAGTATGTTACAAGAAAGTTTCACGCAAAAAATAATACGTTAAAGGATACAAAAACCTAAAGCAAACAAAGCAAAAAAAACCTCCACACTACCTGTTCAAAAAAATACAGCGCCCGTTCGAAGTTCTTCAGACCCGTGTAGATCATGCCACCATAGTAGTAATAGCATAGAAAGTTCTTTGCGTCGTACGCGCCATTTTCCTTACAAATATCCATCATGTCCAACTCCAGGAACAGTACTGCAGGTTTGAAGCACTTAGCCAAGAGGCATAACTACAAATAAACCGTATCATTAGTTACATAATAAACATCAACAAATCAAACGTTCAAATAACATCACTGCAGAAAGTACGAGTTGTCTGGTGTTTGTGGTATATGACGACTAATAAACGTCTAGATTAAGTCACCTGGTATTCTTGCCAAAAAGTTGACTTTACCAAAACGGGAACTAAGTTCAGTATTGTATTTGAGAGCCATATTTTAGCATAATGTGCAGAAGTAACATTAATTAATACAAAAACATGCCATTTACCACAACAAATAATTGACTGACAACAAATAATTAATATTCCTATAGTCCAGCAACAAATTATTCCATGCAGATGATAAGCAGACGATAAACAAATATTGACAAATATCACATTTTAAAAGTACTATGTTCCCTCATATCTGTGGTATTTATTTTTATCTATTATTTTTATGCTTAGGGTTCTGCAAGGTTAGCTTAACATCAAACAATTGAAATAAACAGTGAACAGCACTTCTGCCTATAAAGAGCCTCCCAAATTAGTCACTTAAGATGTTCTATCTCAGTTAGAATGCTGCTTTCAAAGGCAGCTGTCTGTTTGGCCAGTAGATAGCAAGGCAACTGAGGGATACTTCACCCAACAATGAATTGCCCTCATGTTATTCCACACCTATGACTTCTCTCTCCCGTGAAACACAAAGGATGTACATACACACACAGTTGCCTTGTACTGTGCACAAGCGCGAATGCCCCCCCTCCCCACTCCCCTGCCGGCCTGCACTCACACTTGCACCTAGGTTCCAAGCGGAAGCATGCGTACATCAATAACTATGAAATGTTTTGTTTTGTTTTGAAGAAAAGCACGTTCACTGATACACTGCCTAACAGATTTATCATTTATGCCATGTAGCGATTATTACTTAAGTGTACAGATCACTTTAAGATTATTACAGTGCACATATCAAGACTATTACAGAGACAGCTGAAGAAGGTGTTTGGCGTCGTAATGATGAGTAGCTGTTCCATGCTCTGTCACTGTCTGGCACCAGACTTTGGGGGTCAAACATGCTCAGGTGTGGTTCAGCCTGCCTACTGTGAGTACATCCAAAAGAGAATACTTTGAGAAACGTCTCAGTGGTTTTGTGGCCATACAACGGAATTCAATAGGTGCCACTGTTGTTTGGTTATTAACATACTTCAGAATATTATCTTTTATGTTCCTCAGGAGCAAAAAGTAATACAGGTTTGGAAGGACAGGCAAGTAAATAATGGAATGGATTTTTGGGTCAGCTTTCCCTTTAACATTAAAAAACAGACCAAACATTGAAGTTCCAGTTAGCTACAAGAAATCAATCATCTCAAAGACACACCACTGTCATCCAGCTGTTTGGTTTCCAGACTCACCTGACACAGGTCTGCATGAACTGAGGTAAGCTGGTTTGTGTTCATCTGCATTTTGTCTATGGCCTGTTTGAGTATACTTATTCCACGCAATGGCTGTGGAGGGAAGACATTCATGTGACTTTATTCATTCACAAAGAGAACAATCACTTAACTTCCACATACAGCAAATATAAACTTGCCTGTTTTCTGTCTACAAGGGCATTTGTCAACTGGTGACAAAGACCAGCAACTGTAAGGAGGAAAAAAATAATAAAAACACCAAGAACAGAACAGAGGACAAGAATAGATTAAACTGCGCTATCAAAAGCACAAATGCGTTTAGTTTGTTGTGTTTTGCGTACATGTGTCGGTCGCATATCGGATGTGCTCTCCGTTGCAGGTGCTGATAAAGAGCTGGACTTGGGAAAACAAGGTCTCAAAATCAGGGACGTTTGGCATGGAAAACTTCACAAACCTGCAATACAGTTAAAATCTTTTCAGACTGGCACAATGAAACCGATGTGATCTTTACACAAAAATCAGACAGACGTCAGTATTTTCTGCTTATTTTCTGCTGACATACAACATGACAACATTGTGAATGTTGCAATGATTATATTTGTCCATTACGTTTCCTAAGGAATGTTATGTGGCTAGATTTGGGATTGCTGATAAAATGCTGCATTTATTTCATTTCATTTTCACACTACAAAAAAGTAATATACATAGCTGCAAGCAGCAATTATGGGCTCAAGCCCGTCAATGGCCCTAAGGGAAATATTTCTGGACATGGCTTATAATGAATTGAGGAACCCAGTTCAAGAAAACCATTAAAACGTAATAAAATGATTAGACCAATAGATGGCACTGTCACCAAATTTTGATGAGGTTGTCAGGATGTCGTGTTGTGTAAACTACTGAACGCCGGACCAAGGATCTCGGCATGCCTCAAGGCAGGGCTCAAAACTGCTCCTGAACTGTCCCATATGCTCCTGAAATTTGTTCTGTGACCTGAAAATATATTTGGTTTCTCTACAGTCCGCTATTTACTGCACAGTATGTGCCTGCTTTGAACTGATACAATGACCGGTCCCTGTTCTATACAATGTTATGCAACAATACACAACTACGTTTGTTGAATATTGCATTATATGACACAATGGGCAATGCCCAAAATGCAGACCATGGAACATCTGATATCATCGGCATGCCTCAACGAATCTAAAGAGACTAATGATTTTAAGTTTTCAAAAGTCATAACCAAAAAGCCATTTCAGATCTTGCGACCCGGGTTATGCCTGTGATGACATACTTTTCGTGTCAATACACAAAAACATTGCAAAGATATAGCCTCACATCTATTTTCACATGCTTTTTGTCAAATTTGTTTGCGCATTATTCAATAACAGTCAAGTTTATCAAAACGCTTTTGATTACTTTTTGTCAGAAGTATCTCTAGATGCTACATACCAAATTTTGTAACGAAGTTTGAAAAAGGAGGTATTTAGAAAAACCCAAAATGGCTGGAAAGTTTTATGATGGAATCACTGACGTGATAGCGTGCATTGAATTGTCACGAGGCAAAAAATGTTAAAGAAAACACTTATTAAAGACACTTATTAAAAATGCAATAAAATGAATCAGAATTCAGAATTTTTTTGAGGCTGTCAGAATTTTGTGGCAATGACACCTACAAAGTTAAGCCAATATAAACAACAAAAGTTTTGTAAAAATACAGCCCAAATTTCATTTTTTATGCCTGCCGCCAGATTTGTTCACCTGGTATAAGACAGCACGTCAAGCTATCAAATCAAATTTAGCAATCAAATGTATTACTTTTTGTGAGGTGTGTCCCTAGATTCTACATACCAAGTTTCATGTAAATCATAAAAAAGCTGAAGGAGTTTGAGTTAAATAAAACATAGGTTAATATAATTCAACATGACTGACAGGAAGTAGGTTTGACTAGGACAAATTTGGTATCATAGGACTTGGCAAAAAAATCTGTTATGTCTTTTGATCACTAGGTGGCGCCGGATCCAAACTCTGTATGCACCCTCAGACTATGACGATGATGAACCAATAAGTTTTGTAAAGATACACAATTGCATTGTTGAATACTGAATTTTACAACAATTCAAAATCGTTGACGCCCAAAATGGCCCACCACAGAACATTGGATATCATTATCAAAAGTTATAAGCAAAAAATCTATGTTTGTATATCTATACCAATAGGTGGAACTGTGAAGAAACTATGCATGCTATCACATACCAAGTTTTGTGTTAATACGCCAAAGCATTGCCAAGATACAGCCTCAAATCTATTCTTGCATGTTTGATGAAAAATTTGTAGAGGCGGCATATGACAACAGTAAGAGCAATTCATAACTTTTTTCATAGCTGTCTCTAGATGCTACATAACGAATTTTGTGCAAATCTGACAAATGCTGTAGGCAGAATAAAAAAAATTGTATTTTTAATTGAAAAAGGCAGAGAAACTTTAATGATGGAGAAACATCATTTAAATCTTCTTTTAATCTGATTTAAATCTGAATTCCGTTTCAAGGACTTACGAGTCAAAAGTTATGATTTTTTGAACTGTTGGTGGCACTACAAGTTTTGAGGTAGAGACTCCGAATTTGCTATGACAGCATTTCAGACTGTACTCCATCTGTCAGCCAAACTTCATAACCATTTACCATACTGTTCTATAGGCTGCTATGGAGCCTATCACAGAAGAATAAAACTAACGATAACAATAGGGGTCTTTGTCCCTTCAGGACTGGCCCCTAATTAGGGGCTTGACACCTAATAATAATAATAATATGAAAACTGACAGATAGGGGCTTGACCCCTAATAGGTCACTGACTTACAGAACAGCTAAAACACCAAGGGAGTGCTCCTGAATGTCCAACGCTCCAAGAACAGTATCCAGGTGGGAGAGATTCTTGGCCAGAAGCTCCCCACTTTTATTAATGAGTTCACATAGCTGGGTCATCTGACCTGTGAACCATAGACAGGGCAGAGAGGAACATGAATGCATAAACATTTAAATTCACAGTCAAAATATGAAAACAGCAATGTGCACATGCAATCACAGTGTCATTTTATTGATGCTGCAACGGTTTGGTGCTAAACACGTCCCTTTCGATGCAGTTAAAGCCTATTGTTTACAAACAGCAAAGTGACTGTACATTCACCACAGAGCTGTCTGAGTAACCTAATGTTATTGTTTTAGTAGCACTGTGGGGGAAAGAGTGAAACCACGTGACTGGTTTAATCTAGACTTATCACAGCACACCGGTTTACTGACACTTTTGCAAAAATCCATCCAGTCTGGTTAATGTGACTAATGACTCAGCTAACGTGACACATCCATTCGTTGCGCCAGGATAAAACCCAGACCCGTTCAAGCAAAGACTATGTCTAAATATTACGCAGCATTTAAACAGCAACATGATTCGCTTTTAATTTCCAGTTACATGTATAATAAAAGGCGTTACTGCTTGAAATATTAACTAGCATGCTGTCAAGCTAACGCCTCCTGCTATCGGAGGTTTTAGCATTAAGCTAGTTCGCCGATATAAGCGTGACTCAGGAGCGGTTCACGAGCGGTGTAAACGCTCGTACCTTGAGCGGAGAGTTGCCGCACGTTATTCACGAACTGCTCCAAAGCTGAAGCCATCGTTTTGCTCTTGTGTGAAGCTGTTTGTCATTCAAATGTCAGAAGCAGCTCCGTGGATACGAAAAGGACGGGCCCAGAGCCGCCAACCGCACTTATCGCGAGATGTGACTGACAATCCAGATTCCACGAGATCTCAGGGAAATTCATTTAACTGTTTACTTCTATTGAAAGCAAACTTCGCGGTAAAAGCAATTTAATATAACGTAGTTATTATTTCATAAACTTAAAACAATATAAATGTTTTATTTATCATCAAAACCACAACACATGGCTTTTGAAACTGGACATTTAGAATATAAAAGAAAGCGTGTCATTATTACTCTCGGTACAGGTATGTTTGTCAAAGATGCTGACACTGGAAAGATCATCCGCAAACCCACTTCCAGGCAAAGCAAGCAGAAGTATGTGTAGGCAAGCAGTTTGTGCGTTGTGAGGAAAATAAGGACAAAATGAACATTTCTGTTTAAACATTATTAATGGTTGTAAATAAACCGCATGAAACTAGGTTTAAGCGTAAAAGACGAGGTTTTGTCTTATATGTTCATACATCTAGTAAAACTGACAACTCAAAACTTCTACTTTTATTCTGGAGAAATTCTAGAAGGAAAATCGAAAAATCTGAGCCTTGCCACCCTAGTTGCCATCCCAACTGGCTTATTGTCAGGGCTCTAAATGAGGGGGCATGGGGAGGGCATCCCCTTATTTACAAAAATGACAAAAACACCTTTTCTGCGACGTCACGGCTGATAGGTCTTGTACTGACGGATTTGTATCATAATAAAGGGTTTATTTTGAGTTGTGATAATATAGTGATGGAAGATTCATAGAGTACAGAAGAGCAGAACAGTCTAAAGGGGGTAAATTCAGAAAACTCACCACAGTTAGGTGAGGATAAACTGAATGAAGTTGATGACAAGGGCATTTTTTATCTGACATTTCAGATCTATCAGATATTTCCCAGATAAGTTGTGATCAGGTTACTCTTTGTATTAAATAAATACATTTCGAGATTAAATGTTTTGAAAAGTAGCTGATGTGATGAAATTCTTTCCAGATGTAAAGAGGTTCGAATTCTTCATTCTGTTTCGGCAAAGACGGGTAGTTGAAGACAAAATAGACGAAAGAGGTTTTGACATTCTTACAGAGCTTAGAAAGGGGAAAACCCCATTAAAATGTAAATCAAATTAATTTAGCTTTGTATGGACATTTTAAGAGTATAATCTTTGAATATTAACGGAGAGAGAGAAGTAAAGTAAA
>JAZGTI010017542.1:0-12143 GCA_036877585.1 Botia kubotai | reverse complement strand
AAAGAAAGAAAGAAAGAAAGATTGTTACCTACATTCTTAAGTGATGTTGTGATACTTGAGCTCGCGCTTTTTGGCGGTAAGCACAAGACACTGATAGATCGCGTGACAGAGCGTCATACCTGTGCCAAACAAATTGTGTATTGTAAATAATTGTAATTAAAGAATTAAGTTTCATAAATACTGTCTAAAACGCTGTAAAAATTACGGGTTTGTCTACCTAAAT
The DNA here is from genome assembly GCA_036877585.1 of Botia kubotai. Lineage (NCBI taxonomy): Eukaryota > Metazoa > Chordata > Actinopteri > Cypriniformes > Botiidae > Botia > Botia kubotai. The sequence goes on along the minus strand of JAZGTI010017542.1, from coordinate 11,920 downwards.
TTGGTCAGGCACTTATTCATTCAATGAAAGTGCTGTGCAAACGAAAGCGCATTTTTTTTTGTATTTATTAAAAAAAACCTTCACGTTAGATCTTTTAAGCGAACTTTTTTCTACTTATTTCAGGACAGCCACTGGTGCCAGCAACAAATAAATAAAGTATTACGCCACTGTCAGTATTAACATATACTGTTACTGTGACAACATGGCACATAAGCAAGAAACTGTGCCTCTAATGGCCTATTTGGATTATCGTGAATGGACATCGCCGAAGAAAGTCGAAGCTGATAAACCGCCGCGTTTCCGTATCGCGTGAGAACTGTACTTCATGAACTTGAGCCTGGTCACGTTGTGGCCTTCATCAATATTATATATGACCATATGATTTCACTGACAGACCACTATCCAATCTTAACAGACATGCTAGGTGAACGAAACACAACTCTATCCAATCAAATGTCTTGTAAAGCGGAATGGGCGTTTCTTGGCGTGTTGGGAAATACAATTGTTTGTAGGTGCAGTACAGAAGTACGTGACATTGTTCGATTCGCTGGAAAACTTGGCAGAGTTTCTTTGCGACTTTTTGTACAAAAACGCACATTTACATTAAGCAATGGCAGATAAAGGGACAGGCGGAAAGGGTGTTAAATATTATCGTTTGTCAGAGGTGGAGGAACGCAACTCTTTTAAAAGCACATGGATTATCATCCATAATAAAGTGTACGACGTCACGAAATTTCTCGAGGAGGTGAGTGTTATTTATACACAGAGACAAATATTGGTGCAAAAACACATCGTTATCATCTACATTATAGCTTTTTGCTATGTAATTTTATAAAACGTGCACACGTTATATGTATATTGCATTATATAAACAAACATGACAACATGTTGTTATGGTAACGTGTAATGCATTGCCGTGTGTGTGCTATAATAGCAATACAAATACTAAATGCATTGATAATGTCCGTTTTCATCTCCTAGTCCAAAGGTTTGGCGTTGACACAGGGATAGTGAAAAAACTTTCGCCAAGTTCCCAAAAAGTTTGACAAAAAGGTCAACCAACATGCTTTTACAACTAATCCCGTTAAATATATAAACTGCTTAACTTTTTAAACTGGTTTGTTTTTTGTTAGGTTTTAAGAGGAAGCTATGGGTGTAGCACGCACACATAATTGCGTGCTTTATCTCATACTGAACGTTTCCAATCTTTTTTGTGTCATCTAGATTGAGAAATAAATAGCCTAGTTATCTAAACTAACTAGATCTAAACATGTTGCATGAATTGCATGACACAGTTCATTAGTGTCTTAGTGCAAATCATTGTGTCTTAGTGCAAAGCACAAAAGACTAAAAAGAAGAAAAATATAACATCCCCCGTATAAATCGCCCGTAAAAATAATGCTGTGAATTGAAATAAAACATTTGACTTAAAAAAAAGAAGCAATATTGTTATTATAGCTCAGATAATAGTTTCCTAAGTAACAATCTTCAAAGAGCAGAAATTCATACTCTGGGTCAAAGGGGACTAGGCATTCATAGGTTTTCTTTGAATAATGATCTCATGTATTTACTGTCCACAGCACCCGGGAGGAGAGGAGGTCCTGCGAGAGCAGGCAGGTGGAGATGCTACAGACAGCTTTGAAGATGTTGGGCACTCCACAGATGCACGAGATATGGCCAGGTCTTTGGTCATAGGAGAGCTTCATCCAGTAGGTTTATTAAAGTCTGTTTTTCACACCATAAGGCTTGGGCAGGCACTAAGATATTGATAGTTTATTAAGAGATCATAGTTTCTGTGAAGTTATGGCATCACACCATTGACATCAGTGATTAGTTCAGTGGTTMAGTGTGTGAAAAAATCACACACTTAACCATCCCTCTGAGATATCTAGAAATGAGCWGAAATGAAGCATAATCTCACTGTCATGAGCATCCATCTGGTATCAAACCTGTTGATTCATAGTTGTGTCTCACAAAATCCCAGATGTTTTCCTAGACCTACAGGGTTTTGAGATACTATAAATCACTTGGAATCCATTTTAATTTCAACAGGAGTAACTGTTATGCTGCTGGATTCAGCACAGATGTTATCAGACAGCTTCTATGACAGTATTAGTGTACATAACAGAAACCTGTTACATTAGGAATTACTTTGAGAAATTATTCCTTATGTGAGAACATATTCTCACTGGCTCTCAAAATGTAAAGCAAAAAAGTAGTTTTTTTGAAAACTAAAAAATATGCGAGAGAATTTACAGCAGTATATAATTATTTTCTGTTTTTTCCACAGGATGACAGGGATAAGCTTGCCAAATCACCAGTGCGTAAACCGTTTTGATAACATCAACACCTTTTCTCAAACAAACAGTTCAACGTTGTCTTTAACAAACAAACAGTTCAACTTTGCACTATTTTGGACACACATTCTGTGGCAACACCTAAACTTGCTTTTGGTTTTTTGCATTAACAGGAATCACTCGTAACGACTGCTAAGGAAACAACAAGGTAGGTTGCACCTGCAGGCTGTAAGCTGCTTTCATTGCAATAGATACATTGTGCATTTGTATTACAAAAAAGTATGTATATTACAAAATTAAAGCCTGTAAGGGTTTTGGTAACATTTTATAAGATAAGGTTAAGGGATCATATGGGATCATCATGAGTCTCTCAGCTATTTGCAGCTATCTAACTTTCTCTTTTTTGCAAACTTTCCATTGTATTTCACCATTAGCAAGTATTTGATTAATAATTCAGGCTAATTTCCAAGTGCTTAGTATCAAACCTTTAATTCTGTCTCGTTCCAGCTGGTGGTCAAACTGGTTGATACCTGCCGTCGCTGCAGTAATTGTTACATTTATGTACCGTATCTACACAGCAGAGGAGGCATGATGGAGTGCTTTTCTATCTTAAATGTTGAACTACAATACCTAGAATCCATTTCAGGTTTCCCATTCCAATAATGATTAGATACTAATGAAGGCAACTAATTGTGTTAGTTTCAATGTTTGTTGTTATGTAAGATTTAAATACTGATATGCAGTAAAAACAGATCTTTTTTAACATATATAAAGGTATATTTTAGAGCTACTACAAGCATTTTAAATATGTATACTAAAGATGAAGTTTTAATTGCCTAATGTTTTTGCTGTTGTGTAATACTGTGTGTATCGTTTATTCAGATGCTCATGATGAAATGAAAATTGTGGAATATGCTAAATGTAATTCCATAAACACATTGTAATAACATAATCACAACGTTTTAGGGCCATAAATCACAACTTTTGGGCCATAAAAATGTTGCATGGTGACATTATTTCCATGACAATAGAGGAGGAAAATGTATATACAATTTTGAAAACATTACTACAGTAATACAGCAGTGAAAATCATTTCCCATACCTGCAGTATAACAAATACCACAAAATAATGTAACTATGCAAAAAATGCAAAAGTTTCTTTGTGTGACCCAGACCCAGTTCTCGACAGGTTTGGTGATGCTAAGAAAGGCTGAGAAAAGGTGTAATGTCTTTCTTGTAATGAATGTAGGTTGATGATCTTTCATATTTAAATAGGACAATTAATTTTATTACGATGAAGACAATCATGTAGAAATCACCACTTTATTATCTGTGGTAAAGATCTAGATGTTTTTGGCTGCCAGTTACACAGTGATGTGCCATTTGAATGCATCTATGTGTTTGTGAACGGTGCTAATACATTTTTAAAAACATTTAATAAAATATACTTTTATAAGACATAAAAGCAGTTTTCCTATAAAAGTGTCCGTCAGTTTAGATTCTGCACAAGCAGATGTTTGTAGATGCAGTGTGTCTTTATTATTTAAGTGCTGCTACCACACTCATGTTTATGGCTAAGAGAATGACACACTGGAACATGCAAGTAATGATGGCAAATTGACTGAAAAGCAGCAGTCAAATCAAACAGCTGTATCATTGTGTCTCAATAAACTAGTAAAACACCTGCATTTTTGAAATGTCTAATTTTAAAGGAAGATGTATATGTATCTGGTACTAAACTGCCCCAGGATATATTTAGACACTTAAGATGCACTTAAATTGTAATGGACAACAATGTATGCAACCACAAAATATCAAATGGCATTTGTTTGGATAACACATGCAAACTTATCAAGCAGAATATTTCACAAAATGAAGTTTGCTATGTTTAAAATCATAAAACAATAGTTATTCAAAACTTTCTGTCAGACAATAATGTCCATAGTTTGTGTGATGAACTACATCTGGTTACCCTGCTGGTGATCTTGAGAACTGAAACATCTGTTAAAACTGACCTTGAGACCAGTTAATAAGAAGCCATTGCTATGAATAGTTCTGAGGAAAGGTTACTAAAAGCTTTTTCTTTGCAGATAACACACCTAATGCAAAAACATTTAATTAAGTGTCACTTATTGGGACATACTATTCGTATTATTAGTTGACAAAATGCAACAACATTGACACCTGCCGGTGGATTAGAGCTACAATAAACTCACAACAGAGGAGTTTAAAAATATTTGTAAAAATTGATTTTACTATATTACAGTATTAAACATAATATTAAAGTTGTATATTATCTGCCTTACGAGTAATACATAATGTATTGTGTTCAGAAAATTATTCATATCATAGAACCAATTTTGTATTCTAGAAAATCACTATGTACTCCATATCTCCATAGTTTTCAATCCTAATACATACAGTGACATGCATATTGTATTTATATTGCAATAAATAAAACATTGATAAAGCTAATAGTTTATGTAATTAATTAACAATTATTCAAATCTCAAAACTGAAGGTATTTTCTGAATGCATTAATGTAAAAACATGTTAATAAGGTTTATTGTGTTGTAACAGAGCAGGAGGTTTGCAGTGTGTGTTTGTTTGAGCTGTGATAACAGCATGTTTTGAAGATCTTGCTGACCTGTGGTCATCGGGAAAGCAGCCAGAACAGGTTTTAGGGGAAAAAAGCTGGTGTACAGGCTAAGCAAGATCCACACAGGGACAATCTGCAGACAGTTTACGGATAAGAGTATAATTACATGCAGATAGTTCAATTCAAATACAAATCAAAACAACACGTGTACGTAGTAGTTACATTGTATATTTGTTCTATGTAAGTACAGTACATAGTAGTTAGACACCTAATATGCAAGTGGGACCATCTTTCCTTTTGTGAAATGCTTATAAAGTGTTTGTGCTATTGTTTTTTTTAAAAAAGCTTTAATATTTGCTTTAATATTGTTATCCAATGCAATTGCATTGGTCTCGCGTCTCTTTAATTAAACTTTATATACTTTTAAAGTATTTTACTGCGCACACCATTCAAACTGTTTGATACGTGAGTGAATAAAAATGCATGCTTTCATTTTATGACGCAATGAGGTGGACGCTTAATCTGTTTATCAATCTAGTGCACACTACAGAAAGGCGTGCTGGAGTTCGTCTGTTGGTGGGCGTACCTCACAATGTAACTGACTGTACATATATGCTCCTTTGGATTTTAGGAGCCCCGGAGTTGTTATTTGATCATTAATTTGCACATATTTGTGCAGATTAGTCTCCTTGAATGACAGATTATATCATTGGAGGCAACAAACCTGGGTTGCTGAACATCATGAATGAGGAGCAGGTGGAAAACGGTATAGACTCTGATGATGATCTTCAACTCGAGGAGATACCCGAATACCTGCGAGACAGGAGAAGAGCCAAGTCCTTACCTGCCTATCCGGATCAGGCGAACCTCTACCACCAAATCTCCCAGAACTGCAGGAAACGCGTTAAATTCGCTGATGCGCTCGGATTGAATCTTGCCAGCGTGAAGCACTTCAATACCAGTGAGGATCCCGAGATTCCTGCCAAAGTGTTCACCAGACTTAAAAGCTTCCCACTTCATAAGGATCGAGACTTCATGGATGATTTTTGCGTAAACCTGAAGTCTACACTGTCTCTAGAGCGCCCGGTACCTACTTTCAAGATGCCCATGGACTCTGGTGACTTGGAGAAGCGGCTTACGCGCTGTCTCGTCGCGCTGGAAAGCGTCACGGTCACGCCGTTTGATGTACGTGGGATCATACGGGCGATGGGTAGGAGTAATAGCAGAAGAGAGGTTGGAGTCAGATATACTTTTAATGACTGGCTGTCGTTCGTGGACGCACAAGCCATCCTCATTCCCACCGAGGGCATAACTTTAGGAGAGCGCTTTTCCTTCACTATGTACACCCCTCCCTTCCTAGATCCGAGTGCTTCTGTGCATTTTGCAGTGTACATGAAGGATGACAACTCTGAATTCTGGGATAACAATGACGGACTGAACTATACCTTGAAGTACCACAGCTCGTCCTCGTGCGAGACAGCAGCTTTCCACGCGATATAAAGATAGTCGTGAGCTTTTGCGCACTGTCACCCTGCTTTATTGGTGCGTTTTGACTTTAACAACGACAATTAGTTTTAAGGAATGTGCACGTGTACATAACTATGCTTTAAAGGAAAAGTTCACCGCAAAATTACATTAAAGATTTTCTAAAACCTCATTTAGTGTTCTACAGAAGAGAGGAAGTCATATAGACTTGGGACAACATGAGGCTAATGGTATGAGAGTAAATAATGACGAGTTGAGAACTTTAATAAGTTGAGAACTTTATGCACTACAGACATTTACTATACAGCAAAGTACTATGGGATGGCAAGGCCAACACACATTTTTTTTGTGAAGTATTCATTCATGTGCAGCTGTTGGACTAAAGGTTTAAAGGCTCAGAGCACTACTTAAAAGGTTGTTGTAGAAGGTGTGTTTAACTGCACACCCAAATGTCAACTATTACAATTTAAATTCCAGCATTTGTAATGTACCAAAACCACATAATGTACCAAAACAACATATACTTTGTAATTTGTAACATGAAATGAAGGATAAAAATGTAATAACAGACAAAACGTAAAATGTTTGATTTAATTAGTGAATTTGATTTGCTTAGTAAATCCGTTTTAATATAAATTACATGTTGGAATGAACTGTGACTGCTAAATCAACGTGCAACCGAGATGTCCAAACGGTGTTGTGTTGAAAGTTTAACAGCAATTTATCGCCCTTGAATGATGTATTCCATACTCAAACAGAGTAAAAGACTGGAAAACAAAGCAAACTCTCTACAATTGTCTTAACATAAAGTGACAAAGACATTGACTGAAAGGTCTATGATAAGACCATATATGCCCATTTAAGATAAGCTATCCATCAATAAACTAAATCACAGTTGTTTTGCTGCAACTTTACATTCAGGGGTTGTTTGATTTGGTTTTTGCTTCTCTTTGACAGCCAGCAAGTTTTAACCAGCTTTAGCTAGGAAGATGATCTAACTCAGAGGTGCTCAATCCTGGTCCTGGAGATCCAGCCTTGATGAAACGTTTTGATAATTTATACTGTGTGTTTTACCAGGGTTGGATCTCCATACTGGAAAAAGGCTGATGTGCAGGAGCAAGACTCCTGCACATCCAGCAAGTCCAGTTGGTCTTCCAACCTGGCAAAGCTGGTCATTAGTTGGTTTAAGAGCTAAACCAGTGCTTCTCAACCCTGTTCTGGTGCTAAACATTTTGGTCTCACTCATATGACACACCTGATTCAATTTGTCAGCTCATTAGTAGAGACTGCAATACCTCACCTAGATGGATCTTAAAAGGTGGACATACAAAATATGCAGAGCATGCATCAGAATAGGGTTAAGAAATAACCAGGATACTAACCCAGATAAGATCAGTTAAACTTATTATGTTTGCATGTAAACAGCTTCTATGTGGATTGGAGCTAGTTATCCCTAAAATCACGAGCCAATATCTGTTCAGTTACATTATTTAATATGTAATCTAATGTGTTAATAACTCTGAAGTTGGACATCACACTTTTTTCAATACAAATATGTAAGCTGCTATTTTTGCTAAAACAAAACTGCATAAAAACTAATAATAAAATTGACTTCATAAAAAAATACTGGTACCAAACTAAGAGAATGTCATTGTAAGTGTTCTGTGTACAACTCTATTGACATTTTTTTTAATGTTACGAATGTTACAGTGCTACACAACAACTGTGTATTGTGTACTTACACAGTTATATATTGAACAAAAACAGCTCCAAGTAAAATATTCATTTTTAGCATTACTGTAATTCTCATTAACAGTAATGATTAATGCAAGTAGCCTCTGTCAGTAGTGTTTTCCTCATGAATAAATGTAAACATGCATGCATAATTTCATTTAGATCTCTGTGATGCAGTTAGAACTGGGCCACATGTTAGACTATAAACAACTGAGCTTTAGCAAATCTGTTTGCTTTTCATATCTACAATCTTTACAGACGTTGGGTAATGTGATCTTTAAACCCATCACCCTCTATCACTGGGTCATTACTGACCTAAAACTAACAGAATGAGCTATTTTTAACCACTTAGCCTTGTCAAACACCTTCAACCCTTGTGAAACCGTAAAGAGATAGTTAACCTCAAAATGAAAATTCATCCATCATTTACTCACCCTTATGTCGTCCCAAACCTACAGGACCTTTTTCTTCTTAGAAATACAAAAGAAGATATTTTGATATAACGTCTCAGTGGTTTTGTGTTGATGGAAGAATTGTCATTTTTGAGTGAACTATCCTTTAAAGTACGTCAGATAAGTGCTTCTGTATGACATGATCAATGCGAATTAATATATAAAGCTGATTCACAGGTTCATTACCTGATCAGGCAGACATTTTAAATTTAAAGTGAAAAAACGTACAGCACATTCAAAGTAAGTATGTTTAATAGTTTGTGCATTCCCTAGGAATCAAACTAATGACCTTGGCATTAGCAGTGTGCTCTACCTTTTGAATAATAGGAACACAGTCAGAAATCTCAAAATATTTTAACATATACCATAATCGACATACATTAACTGTAACTTTACCATACAAAGAAAAAAATAAATATGAAAACTTTTTACATATAAAAATGGACAGAAGACTGTCAGCTAGAACAAAGTCTTTAGGCCACATCAAATTGGCTTCTTTTCTCCATGTTCGATTACAGTCTTCTGGGCCTCATACATCTTGCCTATGGACACCTGTAACATCAGACAGAAATCACATCAAATTAGATTTGATGTCTAAAGATTGACACCATTATTGTCATTCAGCAGCTGAGAGGAAGTAGCTAGGTGAAGCTAGCTACTGTGAAGCTACATCTGTAACTGACTCACATTTTTTAATTATCACAAAGATCTTTTTAGGATGCTAATTTATGTATAAATACAATTCAGACAGGGACGTTTAACAGTGAAATAATTTTCTGTCTTTGTATGTTGGTATTTGATTACATCAAAATCTGAAATATCGCATACATGACACACATGGCCTATAGTGTATATTAAATTTCTTTGATGTAGTATTTAGTATTCTTTGCCTAAATAAGGAAATTAATATATCATCATATTGATTTTGCAATGAAACAAAATAATACAATTAAAAAAATGTAAGGCTACTGGTTTTACGAATTAATTAATGCAATTAATTATTTGTCATAATTATTTATTAACTGACAGCCAACCAAATATCTATTTCTTAAGCACTTTTACAGTCATTGACATTTTACTACAGTTCACTGTATAAATGAATTTAAAATGAAAACTGACCATAAACACAAGTCCTGCCTGTGACTTTCACAATAATGATGGGATCTCATGGCACTTCAATCTCTCAGAATACACCGCTGTTTTGAATGGCATATATGCACGTAATGTTAGATCAATTTTGGTAATAAAATGCTCTTAAGTCCAAAGAATGTTTTGTAATCTTTATTTGTCCACGTTTTAATCAGAGTTCAAGCCCTGACAGAGGCTCGCTTCAGGCTAAATCAATACTGGACACAGAGTCAAGCCCGAAAGATGCACGATGTGCAAGGACACGAAGCATATCTGAAAATGTTCTAAACATCAACCATACAAACTGCATCAGGGAACAAAACGATCAGACTATTTATTTAAACAGTCAAACTGCTGAGAAAGATGTGGGTGTAACATCTCAGGAACACGTTGTGGCCTCAAAGGGCTGAGACAGTTTTGCACCATCATAAATAGATACTGTTTGGTCACGATTTGGTGGAGACCAGCAGTTTGTATACAGTTTATTACTGTCTAATGTTGGTTGTGGGTATGAAAAAGTAAAGGGCCAATGCAAAGCGGTTTTTCAAAGGCCAATGCAGATGTCAATGTCTAAAGAGTGGGATGATTGATATAGTAATAAAAATAAACATATTATAAATGATGATATGTCATTTATGATATATGAAAAATACAACGTATCTCGATTTTTATATTTCAAGTCACCACCATCATGCTAGTGTTCTGTTTGGTGCTTATTGGTCAAAGTCAAAAGAGGCTACGTCCAGGTCGCTATGATATTGTGGTTTTACATGGTGACACTATTAGTATTAGTCTATTTTTTTATCCTTAAAATGCTTATAATTAAGTTTTCAAGATTTTCAAGTTTTTGGCTCACCAAAATCTCTGATATTTTTATTTCCTAACAGAGGAAGAGCTAGGCCAGATGAAGTGTTCATGGGGGAAAATATCAAAGGTGGCAGTTTAGCAGATTGCTTCTGGACTGATATTGACATGTGAATCTTCTTACATTCCATATTCCAAGACACAGTCTATGTGACCTGAAAAGCACAAGACAAACCATTCCCTTAAAGATAACATAGTTAGGCTGCACGAATGCTGGGTCTTCATAATGAGTCAAGACCAACCAGCAGTCATTGCTCTTCACACCGACACTGCTGCTGTCACATCTGCTATTTTGATTTCTTACTGATTTTTAGCTAAACGCGGCCTCTGTTAAAGATGTCTTAAACAGAGTCAAGGAAGCTATTTGTTATGAAGACACTTCTGAATGTGCGTCAATTTGCAGGGCAGACATGTACAATGATACAATGATGTTCATTTTTCATAGTGATGGATCAGCAAAGAGGAACATTAAAATCCATTTTGGAGCATAGGCGGTCCTCTGTAAATATGCCCTGCGTCCCCATGACACGAACCATCTGTCAACTTTAGCCGTTCTCTCTCTGCGTCTCCTGTCCATAACCTATTTTAAAAAGGGCACTGACGCACCCACACGCAGCATCCCAAGGGAACACAGCCAGATGACTGATGGGACGGCGAGAGAGCAAGGTGCATTATGGTCCAGGTGCCAACCTGTGGAGTCAGTTTGCCAGCTGGTTTGAATTAAATCGACTGTTTAGTAAAAATAAGGTCAAACTGATGCTAAACTGTAGGTGTAACAAGCGCTACAATGTTATACTATTGTTCTGCTGGTAGAAGCAGCGTTTATAGGTAACTTAAATCTGTAATACGTAACTTCTGCCTCTTCATCGCAATCTCTGTTTGAAACATTTAATTGCTGGTTATTTTACATACTATTTTATGTAAGTCAAACTGACATTTCCTGTAAAATCTGACCTGGCAGCTTTCAATTATTTCAAATTATAAATCATTATTATAAATTTATGGCTATAAACCAGGGTAAAGTAAGGAGACAGTTTTGAACACTGATCTGTTATGTACTTGCTTATTAACTGATTTTTGTTTATTTTAACCAAAGAAAGTTACAAATAGCAGCTTTAAAGTATGTAACTTTCCTAACAGTTTTTCAGTAGTGTTACAGTAACTCAGCTGTTTTTCAAAGAGTAGCTGTCCCAGTAGCACAATTTGTTCAGCTGGTAGTAATGCATGGTAACAAAACACTATATTGCATTCTTTCGAGTTGTATTGAACTTTATAGTTCACTGAACTTAATGTAGAGAAATGTAAAATGTGAGAAATGTGTTCTTTTTATTAAATCAGTTTATTTAGATGCGTAATAGTAA
>JAZGTI010017541.1:0-12143 GCA_036877585.1 Botia kubotai | reverse complement strand
GATTATATGCTGCAGTACTTGTGAGAGATCAGTGAGATACGTGCGGATTATCTGTTGGGTTCTGTTGGGTTCTGTCCTTTTAAAACTGCTGTTAAAAAAGGACAAAACATTTGTAGATAATATAAAGTTTGAGTCTTCATTTATAAAACATCATATCCTGCTGGACAGTACGGAGAGTATGTTGCAGTTACAGTCTGCTTTAGGTTATAACCCCGTAGTCGTAATAAGTTTTAAAAATGTGTTCTCATTTAATTAAAATAGTTCAGAGGCTTAATTACAGGAGATGTGTCCCCATATGGACTCTAATAAGATTAAATGACATGCCTTTCAGACATGCATTCAGGTCATCAAAAACCGACACAGATGGTGGAATCAGAGTCTGTCCAGCTTCACTGCTGTAAGCAAGACCCCCAAAACACAGACCCCCAAACTCACTAATGAGGGATTATCCCGTGCCGCCTGGATTACACTGACTCCCCGCAGTCTACAGTGTGATTAGAATTAGAAGTTAGAATTAATTGTTCATCTGTAGTATGCTGTGTGTTTTTCATGTGGTTTATGAATTTCTGAGGCACATGAAATTGAGTTAAAATTATGACAGAAAACACCACATTTACACAATCAGTGTGTGTGTGTGTGTGTGTGTGTGTGTGTGTATGACATGTTTAACCTGGTCTGCATGTGCTTCACACTGTGATTTCCTAATAAAAGTTTGTGGCTTTCAGAATTGTAGCGCTTGCAGTCACTGTACGTTTGCAGTAGAGGGACACAGTCGCATTGTTCTGAATTATACGAGTCTTTGAAACTATGACATCAGGAAAGTGCATAGTTCCAAAGATCTGTTTGTGAAAGCTGATCGATATCTGCTACAGGCAAATAAATCTGCGAAATATTAACTTTCCACTTGTTGAGGTGACGCCATTGAACTTGATTTCAATTCTGTAGTAGAAACCGAAAGCAAAACGAGAGAAAAAAATAGGATTTAAACGCGTGAGATTTCGGGAAGTGACTTTATTTGCCATCTAGCAAAGAATGGAGCGGGGAAATGAATCAAGGTGAGTTATACAGAATGCAGGTGAGTTATACAGAAGGCTGGTGAGTTATACATAAAGCAGGTGAGTTATACAGAAGGCAGGTGAGTTATACAGAAGGCTGGAAGTCTGGATCATTTCATGTAGGCGTGTTTCTGTGATATTTGCGTTGCATTTCCTTTGACGAGTTTCTCTAGTGAAATGATGTGTTGAGCGGGATGTTTGTGTTGGCAGTGCTGAGGCGAAGCCCCGCGTGTCTGAGCGCTATAAGAAGCATAAAAACGCCGGCAAATGTCTGATCATCAGCAATGAACATTTCAGTGGTGAGAAAACGACACTGAAGCACGTTTCATTTGTTTGAATGTGTGTTTATATTTGTAAAATGCTTGAAAGTTATTTTACAGCTACACAGTAAACTAAATGAAACAGAACTATAAATCTAATATTGCTTCTCTGGATTGTAACATTGTTTTAAGAAACGTATGTATTTTGCACTCTTTGTTCTCGCAGACTCAGATTGTGTGGTACTGTCTACAGACCACAGCAGTTTCTGTTTCTGTTCATGTGATAAACGACATGATAGACCCACAATGTGGTTCATGTCGACGAGTATTCATTCCTCAAATGTAGCTCTCGTATTACTTTCAGGAAACTGATAAGCTGTACAGTCAGTCATTCATTATGTACCCAGATGTTACAAAATACAGTGTTTGACATAATGCTGATAAGTGTAAAATTAATTCAAAGGTAATAAATAGACAACTGAGATTTCCATTGTGTTATCCAGCACGATCAGTGTAGTTTAATTCAAAAACAAATGACTGAATTAACATTTCACTCACTCACTAAATCACACATAATTGTATTTAGTGACATACAAAAATGATTTCCTGTCATTTTTCTGGACGTGTCAGGAGCTCCATACATGCGTAGAACTGGCTGTGAGACAGATGAACGTTTACTGTTGAGAACGTTCCGGTTCTTGGGCTTCAGTGTACAGTTGGAAAGAAACCTGTCAGCTGATCAGATGATTGCTGCTCTCAGGAAAGGTGTCAAGTTTTGTCGTTTCCATTATTCTGGATAGTGCACGTATGAAATTCAGTCTGTGTGAATCATGCTGTGTGTTCCAGTCTCTAAAGATGACCACACGGACATGACCTGCTTTGTGTGTGTGCTCATGAGCCACGGAGAGGAAGGGAGAATTCTTGGATCAGATCAGCAATGGATCCCCATCAAATCTCTGACCTCCACCATGACCTCTGACCTCTGCCCTACTCTGCGGGGCAAGCCCAAACTGTTCTTCCTGCAGGTAACTGCCACTTGTAGGGGAGTAGAGAGAATACAGGGCATTTAATAACATCTACTCTATAGAGTAGAGTAGACAGTGTAGACACTGGCCGCAGGTTAAAGGGAATTTTTAACCCAAAAAGAGCATCTTGTTATCATTTTCTCATGCTGTTCCAAATCCATATGATTTTTTCTTTTATCTTTCATTTTTCACTTACTTTTCTAGAGCCAATCAATTACCAAGGAAAAACAAACCCTCATTTTTCAGTTGTCACAACCCTCGGTTGGAACTTGCGGTTCTGGTGGACTTTAAGTCAATTATAACTTGCATACTTCTCTTTTGTGTTGTGATTCCGTGCTTAGGCCTGCAGGGGAGGGAATTATGACCCTGGTGTTGAGACAGACAGTGAAGAGGAACCGGAGGAATGTTCTGGAATCTCTGATGTTGCGGAAGTGGATTTTCTTTGCTGTTATTCCACAGTGGAAGGTTTGCTTTGTGATAACTGTCCTGTAGTTTCTTCATGTATTTACACTATCCACAGAGTGTGTGTTATAAATGTACACACACACCTGTGACACGCATGCACACATATTACACAGTTATTTTCCTCTGCAGGGTATTACGCATGGAGGAATCCACAGAACGGTTCTATATATATCTGTGAGCTCTGCAGGATGATGATGGAGTGTCATCTAGAGATTATTCAGATTCTGACCAGAGTAAACCACCATGTGGCAAATGGTTTCCAGTCCAACACTGGAGATTCCGCGACTCATAGAAAACGACAGATGCCGTGCTTTGCCTCCAGACTGACCAGAGATTTCTACCTTCACATGCCAGAGGAGAAACATGCTTTCTCGCTTAACGTTTTGGGGTAAACAGACACAACCAGTCTTGTTGCAAATAAAGGTGGATTAACATAACATTGCTTGTCTGTGGGATTAGAGTTGCTGTTTTTGCACAAGGGTTTAGAAACCTAACAGGGCATCAGCAATAGCAGACAGACTTAATCCAGGAGGAACTATTGTGAGATTATTAAGACCTATGCGCATACCGCACATGCGCATGACCTTGAAATATATCATATTTTTGTTTTTTACTTTTATATTGTATAATTTAGACATTCTTTAGCCTACTGATAAGAATGTTGTTAAACTACATGACATGCTATGTGTTAGGAGCTACATTTGCCTCCAATTCCAGCTATAATGACAATATAATGTAATTGTATCAATCATTGTGTAACTTTTCAGTATTCAATACAATTCGTTCAAAAATTGACTTATGATTAAAATGCTGTTTTTATAAGAGAATGAATGTTGTAACGTCACCACCAGCAAATGTGTAGTAGTATTTTTGTTTTATAAATACTGTGTAATATGTGATAATTACAATTTAATATTACTTCAATTGTAATAACCATTAGGACAGTAATGCCATGTATGTCCATGATGCTGATACTTGAATAAATAAATA
Source organism: Botia kubotai (assembly GCA_036877585.1). Classification (NCBI taxonomy): domain Eukaryota; kingdom Metazoa; phylum Chordata; class Actinopteri; order Cypriniformes; family Botiidae; genus Botia; species Botia kubotai. The sequence continues at coordinate 8,348 of JAZGTI010017541.1, read as the reverse complement.
GTTTGATTATATTATATTATATAGTCGATTGTTTAATGGAATAAAATGATGTATTCTTTCTATGATTTACAGGTTTTAATTAATGACTATTATGGCTGCTGTGTATTCCTGATTATGTTGAAATAACACGTTTTAAAGGTAAAAACATTATAAAGACATGAATAGAAACAGACGAATTATTTAATTGGGCTTCCAGATTTACAATTTAAGATTAAGATTTACAAGTTACAATTACAGTTTAGTGACTAATATCACCGCTATGTATCCCCAATGAAGCTGTTAATCTTACATTGTGGCAAGAAACGTAACGTAAACTGTGACTGACTGTCGTAAAACCCTATTGATTGACATTGCCATGGCAACAGAGAACCAAATCATGCGCCACTAAGTTAAGTCGCGCAGGTGAGTTATTTTGACAAACTCAAACTGTGTTTGTTATCGTTCGTTAGTCGCTATTTTAATTTTCTCGAGTTGTAGTATGAGTATTATACGAAAATACCTTTTAACTGAATGTACATTTTAATTTGTGTATGGACGTTTTTGTTCTTGTATAGCTGAAACGCGCTTAAAAGCAAACGGGGACTTAACATCTGTAGCGTGCAATGGGCGTGCAACTTATTAATTACGTCATCTAATTAATATTCATCGCTTAAGGGACGACGTGACGAAAAGTCCAGCTTATTATTACTAGCAGTCAGTTGTCTTTGAATACATTTTTAAAAGTTGCATTTATATATTTGTTATAATTATAATTAAATTATAATTTATCGTCTTTTGGCCATGTTTTGGTTCCCCCTAGTGGTCGTGTGTTACAAACAACGTCAATGTGCAAGCAATAGCAATTTAGCTAAATTCTTTAAGTTTTCAAATCAAGACTACTCGTGTCAAAAGAAAGAATCCTACTGGGCCATACCTCAGTCTTTAGTGACATTTGTAGGCTATATTTACCTGTACATGTGTCTTGTCTAAGAACCAGAATGACCAACAGCCTTTAGTTTTTCCCCACTTCCAAAATCTGTGGCAATCTGTTGAAATTCTTTGTACGGAACAGTTGTGGACATCCTGTTTAAATGCTACATTAACTCATTTAGGAGAGTTTTGAACATGCAAATAAAATGAACTGAGATATGATCGCTCTCGATTACATAGACAGGAAATTGGCCTTAAACAGCAGTGGCTTTGTGAATATATGTACCTCATAAATGCCGGTTATTGAGTCCATGTTTGACTATATCATCTGCCTAAACATGGCGTGCAATACCGAAAAATGGTTCATATTATTACCTCATTATTCTCTGACAGCAGAAGCTGTGAAAATCAGATAAACCTATGCAAACATTTGCAGAAGTACAGATTTGTCAGATAAGCTGTGGTGTCGGCTACAGTATGTTAAGCTACCATAAGCAACAGTTTTGGTTAAACCTAGTGTCACTGTTAACTAAATTACTTACAGCTTTATCGCACAGCTTGTTTGAGTAATTTTAGTAATAAAGTAGTTATCCTGTTAAGTGTTTGTGCAGTGGGATTAAACATTGTTTTGATGTTTTAAGCATCACAGTGTACACAGCAGGTTAAGTGAGATATAAACAGTTAGCTGAAATGTCGTCCTTCTAGCAAGAAAAAATTAAATGCCATTGTAAATAAGAATATCACTGTTTTAAACCATTTATGGATTTGACAGAATGAATTCTGTGTTTTTATCAGAGATTGTGTTCCTGGGAATACATTCTGTAACCGTGGCACACCACAAATGTATTAGTAAATGTGTTGTATTAGTAAATGCATTTTTGGTCAGTCTGTGTGGTCATGTGTTCACATTTGATGCTCTTACGTTAAGTGGAATCAGACCCAATTTAGAGCTGTATTTATTAAACACAAAAACAATGAAAATGAAATGAAAATATATTGTCTGCTTAAACAACATACCAGTTTTGTTAGTAATTGGTATGAAGGCTAATGACTTACTACATTTAGCTTGACTCTAGTTGAAGTACTCTACTGTTTATTTTAGGATATGCTACAGTTTCACTTCCATGTCATTGTATTCATGATTTATCGACTTTTTGACATTTGATACAGCTCATTTTCCCACTCGGCAGAGGAAAAGAAGAGGCTGCAACAAACCACCCAATGAGAAACAAGATATACTAATCATAAACATATGGTGAGTATTTTGAGTTGGACTCACAAACAGCAGTATTGAAATAATAAAGGGAACATAGATAACAAGCATGCTCACAGTAGTTATTAGAATGATATGAAACGCTCTTCTCTTCATGTGGTTTTCCTCCTCTCTCTCTCTCCCTCTCTCTCCTGGTCCTGACTGCTTCAGAGCTCTGAGAACAGACACACAGCAGAACAGCTGGATGGAGAGAAAGAGGAAGATCTGTGCCAATATGAAACCAAAGTACACGTTGATGTGAATTGACAACAAAAACAGGGTTATCATAACCCCGCTGGAGAGAAACGTTGCCACCCAGACCACAGCAGCACAGATGACTCTGTATCTGAACGGTTTGTATTTCAGAAACGTTATCGGAAGAACCACTGCCAGGTAACGCTCCACGCAGATCAGACACTGAAACAGAGGACGACCCGTGATGGGTAGTCCTTGCACAAACACAATAATAGTTAAGAGAGTAAAAGAGGAATCATTCAGAAGAACCATGAGAGATTTCATACACAACAGCATCTCGCAGACAGAGAGATTGAGACTGAAGAATTCTGCAGCAAGTCCATTTCCTGTTCCTGTCACGATGAGCCAGATCACATAAGAGTTGGTGGGAAGACCGAACACCACACAGATGATATCCACCACTTTGAACACGTCAAAACCAGTTTCCACTTCAGTGCCATTTAAACCGAGATAATCAGAAGAATTGTGTTCATGAGTGAAGATCTCGCTGGTGATGTTCATGTCTTCACTGTGTGCAGGTCAAACAGAGCTGTGGTCTGTCAGAAGTACAGGGAAGAGTTCATTCACTAGTTATTTTAGAGTGTTATTTTTAATAACAAACTATGGAAGCAACGATTTGTTTCCACAATATAAAAGCATCTTTGTTTTCACACTGCCATAATAGTCACAGCATTAAAAAAATATAAACTCTAAAATAAAGTTCTATAAACCACATTACCATCGCTAAAATACATCAAGAACATGCCTAAAATGAAATATTGTGTCCCTCAACCATATTTTGGACAGAACCGACAACACAAATCAGCTCATTACCTCAGTCTTGAAGTCTACGGTTACAGGATGATTAATGTGATTATGAATAAAATACCAGAGAGAGAATCTGTAGTCACCCGTAAACTATCTGTATGCCCACATGATTTGATTTCAAATGGCATGCAATTTTATAGCTGGAGAGCTGATATGCAAATATGTTAAAGAACACCAGATTCGTTTATAAATTACCTACATGAGATGACGTAGGCTTTAAAGTATACAATACAGTATATATTTCATCTGTACAACACAGAAAGACATCTCTAAAACGTGATGAATTAACTGAATCAAGACCAGAGCTCCACAAGTACTCAAAGAAATGTTAATTAATAGAAATTCAGGTCTTAGGTACAGGATGATAGAGGGTCACTTGTGGAATTTCATTATAAGAGTGTCTTGGTTAGTTACAAAATTGCTAGTAAAGTTAGTGAAGTGTGTTAACAGTTCAGCAGCAGTTAACCTGTCAGCAAAAGTCATGGACTTGGAAACTGGCCCTAAAGGTGTTTGAAAAACACAGACTTATCTCTGTGAGATTGGTTTATCAGTACTGGTGTACCTGAAGAACAGATACAGAGCCAGACCAGTCATGCTGAAGATAGTTTGAGTGTTTTCCACAGTCCTTCTCAGCTGCAGCTGGACCGCCTCTGTCTAAAGTGAGTCGTGTGAAACATTGATGTTGTTTTGTATCATAAAACAATATATAATATAATTTGTTATGTAGCCTTATGCAATGACATTTATGCAATTAGATGTTAGCAAGTGTGAAAAAACTGTGTGTGTTTGCAAAAGTGTGATATAATCCAGCCCAGAAATGTATATGATGGCATGGTTGTGTAAACAAGCATATGAAATGATTCATCACACGGGTTACACATGATATACGAGAAGCCTCAATATTCCACAATGATGACAGACGTTGATTTACAAATCATGAAAAACTGGTGAGTCGGTGTTCATATGAAAACAAACATGCTGGTTTTATTTGTAAAGCAAATAGCCACTCAATCAATTTACCTCTGTTGTGAATGAACACAGATTTGTTAAAGCAACAATTTCAGTGACATGACAGAGGTCAGCAGGTGAAGCTAGAGAACAAAGAAAAAAGGAATAAATAATAAACTGCAATTTCACATTTCACAGTTTAAGTCCCAGTAAAACAAGTGTTCATTTGTGTACTGTGAAGTATCCCTGAATTGACATATAAAACATTCCATTTAACACACCTCTTTAAAAATAAAAACTTAATGCAGTCTTTGGCTTTAAACTTTATACTTTTGCTTTGTTCATTTTAATAAAAGAAACAAAAATGTATAGCGCTTCTTTTAAACTATTATGTCACTGTTATTGTGTTTGTGGTTTCCAAGCAACATGAAACATCAATTACAGTATGCTTATAGTGTCTCAGGTGTGTATTTGCAGAGAACAGCAAAAATAGATTCCATGCACAAGAGTATCTCACAGACAGAGAGATTAAGGTTAAAAAGTTCAGCTGCAAGTCCATTTGCTGTTCCTGTCACGATGAGTCAGATCACATAAGAGTTGGTGGGGAAACTCAACACAACTGTGATTATATCGATCACTGATGTTATTTTGAAATCATTATGGTCTGTGTCATTACAGGCTGAGTAAGTGGAGTTTGCTTCAGCTGTGGAGAGAATCTCACACAAAACGTTCATCTCTTCACTGTGTGCCGTCGATTAATGGAGCTGTGATCTATACATGAGAAAACAAGTGTCAGTCCATCAGAACCTTCTGCTGTTGTACACTGTCAACTACTGTCAACTACTGTAAAGAGTACCTTCTGTAAAAATCACATTTTCAAAGTTCTGTTTAAACAGCTACTATATATGTTGTTAAACTTTTAAATGCAATAAAATCATAAAATACATGAAATCATTTGAACTAAAATAAAATACATGTTCAGCAGAGACTCAGAGATACTTACATATAGCCGGTTAATCTGCCTGTTGATGTGGTATGTCGGGGTAATGCAGCTTGCACACCTTTTTCTGGCACGAGACCTGAGCCCCTAACATGCAAATGTGTTCATGTGTGACAGTGTGTATGGACATTCGAAACACCTGCCTAGTTTAGGTTCAACTTATTTGGGTCGCTCTCCAAAATGGAAGCTACGGGCCCGACTCATCCAGTAGCCTTCATTTAATTTAGCAGTACATAGATATAATGAAACTGGGTGCTGGGGTGGAGGGGTGACGTGGGGTGGAGGGGTGACGCGGGGTGGAGGGGTGACGCGGGGTTGGCAGCGCTGTGATGTTTGAACTGTAAACGGTGTAGTTTCACACTCGCTCTGAATACAGCAGATACTGTGCCATTAGTGCCCAACATATACTGATACTGGTGACTTCCTGTTTTTCCATATATGGCAAAAATGTGTCCATACAATGTGTCCATATATATGTAAATCTGTTATAAAACAAATCTGTCATGAAAGTGGGATTTCAGCAGGAGTTATGTTTCTGAAAACCAGGATTACAAATGATGACACACACTGATGACAGTTGATGTCTGTCATGACAACTGGTGAGTCTGTGCTCATATGAAAACAAACATGCTGGTTTTATTTGTAAAGCAAATAATCACTCTGACCATTTCTTCCTTCTGTAAACGATTTGTTTTTCATTGTTAAATCAACATTTCTAGAGAAGTATAAAAATACTGTATGTCCATTTTTGTATATTCCTCAATTAATGCAAAAATGTGGTTAATCTACATCATTTAAACAATATTCAACAAAGTAGATAATTAAGTAGGTAAACATTTGTTTGAATGCAAATTATGGGATGTCCAACTTGTCTGTCAAACGATGTGTGTTCATGTGTTGGAGGAGGCGTGGCTTTGAAGAGCTCTGACGAGAGGCTTGGATCTCATGCTTTCAAAGCTAGCTTGCTATTGCTAGCCTCTCCAAAACGGCGTGCCGTACCTTTAAGTCACACCCAGACTGTTTCTTAATGTTTACTGAACCCAGAACATTCTTTAAAGTTAAAAACCAAACTTTTTAGGTCACTCAGTCAGAAATAAAGTTTTCTTTTTTATTAGAAGATACGGCATTACAAAAACGTACAGTGCTTTAAAATGGTTCTTGTAATTTATTAGGTCACTCGTATCACTCATAAATTTGATCAACAAACCACATACAAACAAAGTGCATTTTGAAACAGTTAATTAGTCTAACCAAACCATATTTGAGATTACCAAGCAACATTACAACTTATCATCAATATACAATGTAGAGTCACAGATTTACAGTAATTTTACAATGGCTTCCATGTGGATCCAATAATATTCAGTTAAAATTATTACTTAGTATGTTGACTTAATTAAAGTATATTTACTGACATTTGATGAAGTTCAGTTTTCCGACTCGGTAGAGAAACAGGACAGGCTGCACCAAACCAGCAAAAACAAAACAAACATAACCAAGAGACTCGAGTATGTGAGTATTTTCTGATAAATACACATCAAGCGTTGTTAGAGTAATATAGGGAGTATATATCATAACTGTGGTCACAGTAGTTATCAGAATGATATAAAATGCTCTTCTCTTCATGTGGTTTTCCTCCTCTCTCTCTCTCCCTCTCTCTCCTGGTCCTGACTGCTTCAGAGCTCTGAGAACAGACACACAGCAGAACAACTGGATGGAGAGGAAGAGGAAGAACTGTGACAGCCAGGAAATAAAGTACACCTGAAAAAGCATAAAGAACAAAGTGATAAAATTGAATGTACAGAAGCTCAAACATGTGACCCAGGCAGCAGCAGCACACATGACTCTGTATCTGAGAGGTTTGAACTTCAGGAAGGTTACAGGATGAACCACTGCCAGGTAACGCTCAACACACACCAGACACTGAAACAGAGGACGACCCGTGATTGCAAGTCCATCTAAAAAATCCACAACTTTCATGAAAACGTCAAATACATAGCCGAGAACAGCGAAAACAGATTCCAAACACAAGAGTATCTCACAGACAGAGAGATTAAGGTTAAAGAATTCTGCTGCAAGTCCATTTCCTGTTCCTGTTACGATGAGCCAGATCACATAAGAGTTGGTGGGGAAACTCAACACAACTGTGATTATATCGATCACTGATGTTATTTTGAGATCATTATGGTCTGTGTCATTACAGGCTGAGTAAGTGGAGTTTGCTTCAGCTGTGGAGAGAATCTCACACCAGATGTTCATCTCTTCACTGTGTGCCGTCGATTAATGGAGCTGTGATCTATACATGAGAAAACAAGTGTCAGTCCATCAGAACCTTCTGCTGTTCTATAGAGTACATTTAATTTCTCGAATACTTGAATACCGTTTATAAACTAATTTTTTCAACATTTTTATTTGCAGATTCTTAGAGATACTAACCTATAGATGGTCTTTCCAGTCAACATGTAAGAATAATGCAAATCACACGCCTTTATCTACCATGAGATCTGAACCTCTAATATGCAAATGTGTTCATGTGTGACATCATGGATGCAGATTCCCAAAAGACCTGCCTAGTTAAAGGTAAACATGTTTAGGTCACTGTCCTCAGACCTGACTCGTCTCATACCCTTTCATTTAATTTAGCAGTAAACAGGCGGGAGTCTGGGTGAAGGACTGACAGTAAACAGATACACTTAGCTTTACACAAACCTTCCATACAGCAAATACTCCGGCAATAGGTAACAGCAAAACAGAGAAACACAACACAAAGCTCTCTGCGTCCCAGCTCACAATTAAAGGTTTTCAAAACATTAAAAATGTTCTTTTTGAGGACTAGCAACTTTAAGAGCAACGTTTTCATGTTTATGTAAAGTTTAAACTTTGAGACAACGTTCAAAGAACGTTATCCAACATTCGGCGAATATTGCCTATTAGCTGGGTTCCTGTTTTCCATATCAGAGCTTCCCTGTGAATGTGCAAAATCAATCAGCGCATTTAACACTCGGGTCCACAGATAGCCTGTGTCCACAGATAGCCTCTGTTCACAGATAGCCTCTGTTCACAGATAGCCTGTGTCCACAGATAGCCTGTGTCCACAGATAGCCTGTGTCCACAGATAGCCTCTGTTCACAGATAGCCTGTGTCCACAGATAGCCTGTGTCCACAGATAGCCTGTGT
>JAZGTI010017540.1:0-12143 GCA_036877585.1 Botia kubotai | reverse complement strand
GCAGCATCATGCTGTGGGGATGCTTTTCTTCAGCAGGGACAGGGAAGCTGGTCAGAGTTGGTAAGATGTATGGAGCTAAATACAGAGCAATCCTGGAAGAAAACCTTGTTGGAGGCTGCAAAAGACTTGAGACTGGGAATGAGATTCACCTTCCAGCAAGACAATGACCCTAAACATACAGCCAGAACTACAATGGAATGGTTTGGATCAGAGAATATTCCTGTGTTAGAATGGCCCAGTCAAAGTCTGCACCTAAATCCCATTGAGCATCTGTGGCAAGACTTGCAAATTGCTGTTCACAGACGCTCCTCATCCAATCTCGCTGAGCTTGAGCTATTTTGCAAAGAAGAATGGGCAAAAATTTCACTCTCTAGAAGTGCAAAGCTGGTGATCAAAAGACTCCCAGCTGTAATTGCAGAGAAAGGTAAATTTACAAAGTATTGACCCAGGGGGGCTGAATACAAAGGCACACCACACTTTTTAGAGTTTTATTTGCTTAAAAGCTTTCCTGGTTAGAGCATGGCGTTAACAACGCCAAGGTCATGGCTTCGATCCCAGGGTTTGCACATACTCAATGTATAGTGATCAATGTGTAGTATAATGCAATGTAAGTCGCTTTGGATAAAAGCGTCTGCCAAATGCCTAATTGTAAATGTTAAAATTTTGAAAAACCATGTATCATTTTCGTTCCACTTCACAATTATGTGCTACTTTGTGTTGGTCTATTACATAAAATCTCAATAAAAACATTTAAGTTTGTGGCTGTAAATGTGGAAAAGTTCAAGGGGTATGAATACTTTTGCACTGTATCCACCCTATCTGGAGATAAGGCCCTCATCACTGTTTCAATGGCTGTGTAGTCCTCGTTCTTTCGCATTGACTGGTAACAACTTGCCTGTGCCAATACCTCTCCATTCACTATATCTGACACTGCATATAAAGGAGGAAGGTTATCACAGCCTATTGGCAACTGCTAAACTTATCCTGCTAAAAGTGATAAAAGGTATTATGATGATTATGAACGATTGACATGAGTAGGCATTTATTAGCCTTTATTACTTGAAGACTGTGCAAACTGCAAAACCTTGGACTAAGATATTTAGAAATGATTACGTATTTTGTTTAATCATTGCAACTGAATTTACATTTAGTCATTTAGCAGACACTTTCATTCACTGTGACTTACAAGGTAAGAAAAAAAATCAATTCATCATAGTGGGGCAATAACATGGCAAGTGCTGTACAAAGTTACAATTGTTAGAGATAATAAAAGGAAATTGCGAGTCAGTCCAACAGAGGGCGCTAAAAGACTGTACTTTGTGCGTGCAGAAATTTCAAGCATTATTATATTTACACACTATTCGTATTAAGTATTGTCAACTTTATATTATTTAATTTGTAAGGAGGATTATTTACAGTGGTACAGTTTTTTGATCAGTTATTGTTTATATGCCTTTTTAAAGAGCCTATTATTTCTACTTTAGGATATATTTAATGACATTTAATAACTATTCACTGTATTTATTAATGTTTAATGTCTGTTGTGATTGTTATTAAGAAATTCCATTATGTATTATTATTATTTATGTCTGATGTTATCTCTACCCACCTGTGGATAGAGATGTCATCTCTATTTAAAAAAAAATAATTTATTTTTTGTAGTAGTTGGAATGTTACATGAGCCTACCAAATTGCATACGTGTATGTGAAATGTGTGAGGACTGCCTTATTGAAAATGTATAGGTTGCACTACAGAACCATTTCGCCACACTTCTCTCTGAAACCCACATCAGAAGTAAATTTCCTCCACTTCTGAAATGTATGCAAACTTTCATGAGTTTTCGAGCATGTTTAGGCTCTCAAAAATGCTATCCATTTGGAAGATAATACCAAATAGAGCAAATAACAACATCCCTTTATTCAAATTTCCCTGAAACTCATACAAATAATAGACTCTTATGAATAAAATAATAAGAGCATTTAATGTGCCTCAATTTACAGTAAATGACAACCCTTAACAGTAACTCCAAGACACTAAAAATGGTTATGTTCAATGCAGTTGTTTTAATAAAATGATAAAAGATACCATATTTGTTCTTCAGATATACAATACATATTGAGTTACAGGCATGTAACTTACAGGCATGTAACTCAAAAATTGTAAAAAGGACACAAAAAGTGCTTTCCTCTTTTTTGAAGTGTCACCATTGGCATATATAATGTAACAAGCATTACTAAAGTGACTGCAATAAACTACACAAACAAAACAATGTATGTATGCTGACAAACTACAGAAGAGCAAAAAAAACACCCTTTTTTCCCCTTTATGATTCTTGTGGAATTAAATCTCATTAAATTGTTCTACTCAAGCATTCCGAAACAGCATTGAGTAGATCATTTTGGTGATCTGCAGCACAGCAGCGTGAAGCGAGTACTGCACCACGATGGAGCCAAAGCCCTTGTAGAAACCCATGGTGCCCTCCTCACGTCGAATGGCATTAATACAGTCTCTCATTCCTACATATTGTGTGTTTATGGGCAACACCTCAAAACCAAGGTCGGTGTTGTCAATGATAGTGCGTGTTCCTTGAATATGTAGCCTGTGCAATACAGTTTCCAAAGGAAACAACAGCACATCTGCACACAGGCTGGCTGCAAAGCTGGCCATAAGCTCAGGGAAGTAGGCATCCAGCATTGACTGGACTGTGTCCAATCCTGAGTTAGATGACAGGGGCTTCTGCGAGCCATCGTTTCGACGATGCAACAGATAAAGAACCAATCTCTGCACGCTGGAACTGATGATATAGTGCAGGATGCCATGGAGTACTGTAGGGAAAACCAGGTTCCAGAGGGACAGAAGGCGCTTGCTGTGGGGTATGCCCATTCCCATCACACGCCCAAGGCCCTCTTTCACACAGTCTAGGAAGCCAGGATTGTCTCTGACTATTTCACTCTGGTGAGGTAACATGAAAAGGAATCATTGAAAAAACGTATTGTGAATATTGAATATATTGCTCAGCCCTAAAATTATGCTTACCTTGTACATAAATAAATATATTATTGACACCTACCATTATCAGCTTGATTCAACCATGAAATGAGACAAAAATGAAACTACATGATAGGCATTTGACTGATGTTAAAATTAAATCCTGGTTGATGTACTGTATTGCTTTATCAGGTATTTGCAAATAGGAATGCTAGGCCAATGCTCTGTAAGCATAATCTTGTTGTATACACTCTCTGTTGTGGTGTTTCTGTGTTTATTTAATTTAAGGGGTTATGTCACAAACATACAGACCTAATTTTCTCAGGAAAATTGTCTTTAAGCTGTTGCTAAACAATACGAAACTAATTGTAGAAGTTGACTGCTAACACTACTCAAGGTTGTAGTTTTAGGTTGTAGGGGTGGGGAACTACCCCTCAATACTAAAAAACAAGCAACTACAACCTCCCCAATATTTATAAAGTGATTAATGAAAACATGTATGGTTTACACTGCAACCCCCAATGTTCAAACCAAATTTTACATTTACATTTAGTCATTTAGCTGACGGTTTTATCCAATTTTCACACCTGACACTATTGCTTCTCTGACAGATCTTTCAGTGACACGGAGAATGCAACACATATTTCAATGCCTTAAACAGCTAAGACTTTGAGACCTTACAACAATCTTATGTAAATTTTGATTTATATATTATATTATATTATTTATATTATATTATTTTTGTTTATTTTGTTGCACAGTTATCTTGAAGTTCGAGGTGATACTTTAACATTGAATTAAAAAAAAAAAATTATGATTTGTCAATTAAAATACACATTACATCCACGTCTATAGCCCTCGCCTTTACCTGCAGGCGGCTTCTTGAGTGTGCGACCCCCTGCGGTAAGCTAACCATTATTACATCCCAAAAAAATCTTGAAATTGAACTGGCCAACATAGTGGATAAAGACTTATGGGTATTCAATGTCAAAAGCCTGACAGTGGATCTCAAAGAAGTCGCCCGTCAGATGGCCACTCTCGCTAAAGAGCACAAATGGAATGATATTAAAAACCTCCCCAAACCCGACAAACTTGTTTATGAAACATGGGAGTGCCATTCCCGACACGTATATGAACCTGAAAAAGTATGCATTTGGAGTCCTGTCCATCTTTTTGGCTCAAAGTCCAAATATCGCTCCCGCCTTACAAATGAGAGCCTATAGTCCTGAGTGAAGATAAAGTCACATCTTACAGCCCTGACATGGGGAAGATCAGCATTGAGCTTCAGAAACAGAAGTCACATTAAACAGGTGACAAACAGCATTTAATAGAATATTATTTTTCAGAAAAAAACATTTATTTCAGACCTAAAGCTAATGTAGTTGTTTTGTTGTGTTCAGGTGCTTCGGTTGATTGCTGGTCGAGAAAGAAACCAGAAGAGGATGAGAGCACACTCAAATGGGTAATGTTTGAAAATCTGAATATTTCAGAGGATAATTGGGGGAAAATTTGTAAATCACAATGGGAATTCACAAGTTCAGCAACATGGAGAGAATTTTGTTGGAAGAATGCCATTCGGTTTTTTATTACACCTGTACAGAAAATACACAGAGGGAATAGTACTGACTGCTGGAGATTATGTGGGAAAAGGCAAGCTAACCATTATTATATATTTTGGGCATGTCAAAAACTAAATTTGGAAGCTGTTTTGGAAATAGATCAGTTTTACTTGCGAATCTTTATATTTTGGTGATATCACTCTAGACAGGGGAAACAATAAGGATAGAAAACTGTTGTTAAATCTTCTGGCAGCTAGTAAAAAAGTAATTAATCTGGTTAAAACCAGAGTCACCCACAATTGAAGAATGGATTGATACAGTGCATAATATATATGTGATGGAACAATTATCGTTTTTACTAAGAACTTGAGAAAACTAAGATTTGGTGTAAATGGATGGACTACATTAAACCAAAACGCCCAGATTTTTCCTGAATTGTCCGGGGGTATACAATATTCTGTATTTGTATTCATAATTAATCTGAGAAATTGTATATGTCCCTGCCTCTGAATTGATGTTCTTTCTGAAAAGAAAAAGAAAAAATTATAAAAAAATGTTTACTGAATCTGATTTAAAGATTTTTTTACTTACTTGTACAGTCTCAATGAGACATGCTGAGTAAAACGGCATTGCCACCACATATGTCAAACTGTAAAACAATATGTAAAACAAAATGACAACTTCACAAGATCAAAGCACTAAACAGTACGAAAAAGAAGAGACAGATCATTTAAATGTCAACCCTGCGGAATCCCTTCCCACATTCTTTAAGGGATTTTTGTACAAATAACCACCTTTGAATAAAGCTTAGTCAGATGCTTATTCAAGTAGTTCCTGGATATGGAAGACCAATGTAAAATTATGACTCAGGATATAGGATATATACAGGATACAAGAAATGAACTATATAACTTTCAGATAACTTGTAGCTGGCTGCTGTGTTTTAGAAACAATACCAAAAATGCCACGGAATTCAATTTTGCATACACAGTATATATAAGATTATCATTAATAACTAATTAACTTTTTCCAAAGCTCTTATCTTACCCTTTGAGTACCAAATGTCCTAGAACTTTATTGGGGATCCACTTGTGTGATAACTCCCTGTTAAAGTACATGTCAATATTAGAAATGACATTAACAACTTTGTTTGTTGGATTAATGTGAATTGGCCCTTATACAGTAAAGAAAAATATTATTTGATCCCCTGTAGAGTTTGTATGTTTGCCCACTGACAAAGAAATGATCAGTCTATAATTTTAATGGTTTAACACTGAGACAGAATAACAACAAAAAAATCTAGAAAAACGCTTTAAAAAAAGTTAAAAATTGATTTGCATTTAGGGCTAGGGTTAGACTCAGTACTTGACTTAGTACTTGGTTGTTTCTTGTAGTTGGCTGCCAAGTTTGCACACATCTCAGGATGGATTTTCTGCTTTCTTGAGCAGGGGGACTTTGCGGGCACTGCAGGATTTCAGTCCTTCACGGTGTAGTGTCTTACCAATTGTTTTCTTGGTGACTATGGTGCCAGCTGCCTTGAGATCATTGGCAAGATCCCGTGTAGTTTTGGGCTGATTCCGCATCATTCTCATGATCATTGTAACTCCACGAACTGTTGTCACCTTTTTACCAAGGTGCTTGGCGATGGTCTTGTAGCCCATTTCAGCCTTGTGTAGGTCTATAATCTTGTCCCTGACATGCTTGGACAGCTCTTTGTCTTGGCCATGGTGGACAGTTTGGAATCTGATTGATTTATTGCTTTTGTGGACAGGTAACAACCCTTATACAGGTAACAAGCTGCGATTAGGAGCACCCTCCTAATCTCAGAGTGCTCCTAATCCCATCTTGTTACCTGTATAAAAGATACCTGGGAGCCAGAAATATTGCTGACAGATAGGGGATCAAATACTTATTTCACTTATTAAAATGCAAATCAATTACTTTTTTAAAATTTTTCTGAATTTTCTGGATGCTGTTATTCTGTCTCTCACTGTTAAAATAAACCTACCATTAAAATTATAGACTGATCATTTCTTTGTCAGTGGGCAAACGTACAAAATCAGCAGGGGATCAAATAATTTTTTCCCTCACTGTACACTATTTGAATTTGAAGATTTTAAGAGACGCTTGTAAGGGATGACTTACTAAGTTACAATGTATATCTCTATACCTTGGCAATGGGGTGCATTCACTGATGATTCCCTCAGTTCCAAGAGTGATGCCCTTAACCAAAAAAGTGCTGCCCATTCCTTTCCATAAAGCTTTTGGACCCTGTAAATCAGTGCATAAGACAGAGAAACGTTTATATATATATATATATATATATATATATACATATATCTGCAACCAGCAATAATGGGATTGCCTGAATTTTATGAGATATTTTCATATTGCTCACTCATCTATGCTAATGCACTTTTGATGGTATATAAAGTATTTAGAGCTGCATTAAGATTACGACCAGAACCTAAATGTATATTCTTACCTGGTAATCATTAAATTATGTAATGATTTATACAGTTTTTTTTCAAACTGT
Source organism: Botia kubotai (assembly GCA_036877585.1). NCBI lineage: Eukaryota > Metazoa > Chordata > Actinopteri > Cypriniformes > Botiidae > Botia > Botia kubotai. The sequence continues at coordinate 5,059 of JAZGTI010017540.1, read as the reverse complement.
ATTAAAAATATCGGAGATGATATATCACCTGAGTTTTTATGACATTGTACGTCACGCTGATGGCTGTCAGTGGTGATAAGTGGTAACACCTGGCAAGGTAATTCACCTGAAAAAGGTTATTTTAGTTTTAAAAGATCAATGTTTCCACCACACAAAACATTCATATTTCAGCTATACTAACTATAGTTTTATGCTAACTGTAGTAATGTATTTATGTGTACATTGATCTAAAAGCTTTTGGGAAACCTTTAGAGAAAATAGGTTCTGTGTGTTTACGTTTTGATTAAAACACACTGACTGTGTGTTCTATTGGTTTACCTGACACTGACGCCGAAACACAATGCAGGGATGGGCCAGCACATTTTCTGTAAAAAGGCTAATCAGAAACCATCAGAATTATCAGAAAATTAGTTCACTAACATTACTTCTCATCTGAATCATACCTTCAATACATATTTATTGTTCACATTACCTAAATAAAATTCATTACCTCACAAGACCTATTCCAAACCCCGCATATCTGTTCAGTTGCTCTGAAAGACAAAACTGAGTAATTTTAGGAAGAAAAAGTGCTTGTGTAATGTGTAGCTAAATTTTTTTTAGTCTTTTGCAAAATTGTGCAGTGCTCAGATTCAAAAGACTGGGTTCAACAGAACAAGTCCTTAGACAAACTGTTATTATCAGGGTTCTGCTTTAAGACCTTTGACTGTGCTTTAAGACCTTTGCCTGCCTGTGCAAAAAGATATTATGCATAATGTAGCAGTGATTTTATAGCCCATGTGGAAATAGGAAATATAAAAATAACCTAAATTATCATAAATGTGTTTAAAACCATTCCTGAAATAACAATTTTTACAATAACTTTCAACAATTCAACACGACATGACATCAGCTTCACATTCTCTATACTGGACAAAATCCAAAACTATAGTCTTCATTTGAAATAATGTGGTTGATCATTTAAAATTGCTGTTATCTCCTCATCCTTAAACATAGTCATTAATTCTGGTAATTTACTATAGAAATATAGTGTTTTTTAAATGTATGTAAAATTTACTGCTGTAGTGGCATCTATTGCCCGAACAACAAAATTTTGCATGCTTCTTTAGAATCAGAAGATGCATAAGCTCACTTAGTTTTGTTTGATTGTCTGATGTTTCGTTTAGGAAATATGGACTTATTGGTATATATGGCTATGCCCCATTTCTTAAATGGCCTAGTTATAGCTGCGAAACTTTAATTTTTTTTGCATAATTACTGATCTAGATAGTCCAGGAAATTGTACTGTGTTTTATTGAGGATCAGTAAAACCTAGGTCTTGTTGGCAAAAGTAGGTTTTTAAAATAACCTCAAATGTTTAACAACCTGACTTAACATGATGGTAGTATAATTTAGCATGGTCAATATACTAAAATATGGCTTTGATGCTATGAGGTTGCTAGGGTGATCTAAATGGTTGCTAGGGGTGGTCAGGAGGTTGCAAAGGCAATACCTAAAGCCCACTGACAGCAAGAGTCAAATAAGCCATGTCACTACAACAATGTTCTAATGCTGAGACATTGCTTATTCATTTAATTACGTGGTTGCTAAGGTATAGCTAGACAGTTAACAGGGTAAAACCAATAGAGGGATGTGTGTGTGAATCAAAAGAACAAAAAAACTCCTATTTCTCTATGTTCTGGTGCTAAGATATAGCTTATTCATGTTGGTTGCTAGGGTGCTATAAATGGTTGCTAGGGCATAGCTGGACAGTTTCCATGGTAATAATAAAGACTACCTGCCAGTCTGAGTCAAAAGAGGCCACCCACTTGTCTCTATGATGTTCTGATCATTCACTACACTGCATAAACTCCTTTTGTGAGGAAATAGCATATTATTTAATGAATCGACAGCCTGTCCGCTAATCTTCAACAAGTTTAATATTAATACCTTTGTTGGGAAGTTTATGTAGGTTTTACAATGATTAGGATGCTAATCACTTACACTTCACTTGCAGCATCACCACTAGCAAACGAGTAATATTACTGTTTATTAATAAATACTATGTAATATTATATAAGGTATATAAAAATATACATACATATATAATATATAAATAATATATAAAAAAATATTTCTTTGTTTGGCTTTCAGTGGAACCAGTCAAAATAGGACTCGAATGTCTTGTTATGTCTGCTGTGTATGCTTAATGATGATGTATACTGTTTAACGAAAAAAAATATGAATGCTTAATAAATTTTAAAAAGGTGTACTATTCCGTTGGCTTCAGTGAATCACATAATTGTAGATTGATCACTGCTAGGTTTGCCCAATAAAGCTGTTTTTTAATGAGCAGATTAAAATCTAATTTTATATTGTGGCAAAAAGAAAAACTGTGCAAAAGAACTACGTTGTCGTAGAACTCCCGCAAATGATGAGCGCCCGCAAATGATGTCACTGTCATTATTGATTGGCTGATGTTCCTCACGCGACTGTAGTCTACCGTTATGAATTGTTCAAAGATAATTAAATTAGCAGTTCTCTATCTGGCCGTACTAACAGATCCTCTGCTTGCAGGCGGAATTGAGAAGTTTCTGTCTTAAACACACTTAATTCACTCCTCTTTTTACCTATGAGGCGCATCTCAAACGAACTACTGATTGTCGATGTGAGTCGTGAGTTGTGACTCGCAGGCGTTATGATTGAAGTCTTTCTTAACCCATATCTCAGAATTACTTAAAAATGCAATTACAAGCGGGGTGACCAGTGGTGTTCAACCTTACCGGACGATGGACCCGCTGCTTGTGTGTCGTCTGCAGGCGGAGCTGGTGTCGTTTCTAGCTGGGGTATGCGATCATCAAAATGCAGGTTTCTGCTGCTAGGTATATTCGGAGCTGTGATGACCAAGTGCTGAAGGTCAGCGCTGGATGAATTTTTGAATGACCTCTCTGAATAGCCCCCACTGAATGACGGATCCTCTCTGCCCCTGTAACCCAAACCCTGAAAGCTGTCTGGCCGACGAGAAGTCATCTTACGAAACGTACACTGAAATTACTAAAAAACCTCAGTCAGACTTCCAACGATTTATAACCTCTGTTATTTAATATGAAAATTATGGGAATTAAAAATGAAATTTCGAGATTGAATTTGCAGTTGACGAAGGCTGTGAGCAAAGCTTGTGCTTTAGTAAATCCAAACACACGGTTTCTGTTTGGTGCTTTCTGGGATATGTAGTTCTGCTGTTCAAGCGTTTGCATGGCAACATTTGTCTTTGTACTTTGATTTTGTTGAAGTAAGGCTGTACATAAACACAATTTGAGATTCGATGAATAAGGATATTATATCAAGACAATAAACGTTAGAGAGTAATGATGGTGAAATGAAGCTTTTTGAAGCACCAAGGCTTTTCCCTCCGGTGTATTGTTAAAGGGGTTTATTACTCAAAGCTTTTCAACACGGTGCACACTAACAACATCTTGTGGCAAAAGGTGGAAAAGCTGCCGTTGTTTCCCAAAGAACCCGTTAAAGTTTTGTGTAACAAATCCCGTTGTGCTCTAAAAATCATAAAATCAATAGAAATAATCAGTTCTTCGAGTGTTAGTGTTGAATAAATTAGTCTATAAATCTATGAAAGAATTAATACATGGGACAAAAAAAACTGTCAAAAAAAACAGAAACAGTCTTTATGAATCTGCTTTGATCAACACATGCAGGCTTATTCACATAAACTTTTTTATACATCACTGATCATTTTATGGCAAGACAAATCAAACTCCGGTACAGTGCTTCACTGAGAGATATTTCATTATTTCGATCCAACTTCGAAGGCTCTGTATCAAGCATCGCATTACTAATAATGAGCTTTACAAAGTAGAATAATTGTTATTTTAATACCTGAATATACCTTTATATGGATCTTTATATTATTACCTCCCTTTTTCTTTTTTTTCTGTTTAGTATGTATAATGGCATAAAAGTTTACTATTTGCATTTGTGTGAAAGTGTATGATGCTTGAATAAAGAAAAGGTAAAAATGTGTGTTGTATAAAATTGTGTTAGCAGATCAGAAGATACAATACATCCCAATACAATACTGTACATGATTAATTCCCGAGGGCTAGTTTAGTTTTGGGTTAATATTATAATATAACCACACTCTGGCAGATGCAGATATTGGGTAGTCTATACAGGAAAAGTGTTAAACATATTGACTTGAAATTAATTATTATTTACTAATTATTATTATTTAATAATTATTATAAACATTGTGGGAATTAGACTATTCAGTGCATCCTCCTTAATTTACTTGATAATAGGTAAAGACTTAAAAATAGAAAAAATTTCAACTGATTGATGAAGACTGGTTGTACATCGGCTTGAGATGCAGCAACTTTCAAGAAATGCTTCTCAGTTCTTATTTGTGCATCCTTGTTTTCATTCCTCACCTCTTTTCCTCTCGTCTTAGCTCCACCCTGTCAGCATGTGAGGGAAGGATGCAAGGACAGTAGGTGGAGTCAAATACACTTTGTTTCCTCACTCATGCCTACTCAGAAAGCTTCCTCACTCCTTGTTCCTCACCTCATTAAAAAGCAATTTGAGAATTTCTGTCATAATTCTTTACATGCAAAAGCACATAAAATGGCATTTCACACCATGTGAAAGGATTTTTATGCAGAAATAATCATTTTGAAAAGATGTAAGTATGTGACATGAACAAATTTCATATTGCAATCAAAGAAAGTTGATTTGACACTGTAATGAAGTCCATCATTACAGTGTGTGAGAATTAGGATTATTATGAGGGCTCAAGCACTGAAAGTGCGAAGTCCCTATTGTTTTCTTTAGGATTGTGACGATCCCTGTGCTTTAGCTTGGAGTTTGATGGCGGGGTACTCCGCCCACAATTGAACCGGGCRGGCGGTTCATTGGATGCACCTGATGCTGGCTGGGCGCTTCTTTTAAAAGAGAACGACAGATTTGTTAGCGGGGACTTTTTGGTTTGAGGCTTCTGTTTGAGTTCTTCTTTATTTTGGGTTTTGCTTGATTTAGATTCTGCTTTGCTTTTGGTTTCGTTTTGGTT
>JAZGTI010017538.1:0-12144 GCA_036877585.1 Botia kubotai | reverse complement strand
GCCATGCTCTAACCACTGAGCTACAGGAAAGCTAACATAACATAAAACGGGTCTACTAATGTCACTGCAACAACATATACATCAACTCTGAGAGAACTTTTAGGGAACGTTAGCCAACATTCTGGGAACATTCCCTGTTAGCTGGGATTAGTCAGAGCAGAACCTATTGTTACGATCTGGCTAAGCAAGCAATGCCTCCGTCTGCTTCTGGCTGAGTTTTTTCAGGGTAATTCTCAGCAGGTATGAGCTCACTGCAGGACTGTTATAATTAGCTGTGTGAAGAACTTTCCTCTTCAACGGAACCTTTTTTCTTTTTTCAGCAGCACCCTAGAACAGTGTTCTTCTGTGTTGGATAAGTATTGGAGTATTTGAAGTAATGATAACTTCTGTGGTTGCTCTTTTGTAGTGCAGAACACTCAGCCTTGTTCTCAGTTAACTGTCGTTTATGTATTAAATATCGACTTTGTGTCAGATGTTCCTTCTCAAATTCTTAAGACAGACATGAGACAATTGCTGATTTACAGAGAGGGTCCAGAGCTTTAAAAGTAATATGGATGTCAGATAATTTGGTTTAGAAGATGTTTGAACTTATATATATCTTATTTATGGTTGTAGACTTTTGGTGAATCTGAGCACAGTTTGAGATTTTGTTGAAATGTCTGAAGCAAAAGTCTCAAATTGCTCTGTAGGAGAAACAACCGAGAGAAGCTTAATTTAAAAAAATATATTTTCTTCCTTTTCTACAGGCTGGACAACAAATGACAAACTTCAGCTTTAAAACACGCTGATATTTTGGGAAACAATGTCCATGGGCCATCCCTGATCTGTATCAATCAGCATCCCAGCTAACAATTTTAGGTTGTAAGAATGTTTCCCTAACGTTTCTTTAGTTATAAAAATGTTATTGTGAAAGTTCTAAGACTGCTCAAAACATCAATTTTTAGATGTTGAATTAACATTATTGTTTGGTTATAGTTTTAAAACGACCCACATACAACTTAGATCAAAAACAAAAATAGTTTTTGATATACATGATACGTAACGTAAAAATTCGATAAAAAACGATACGTAAAATTCTACTAACATTATTGCAATAATTTTGTTGATAACTTTCAAAGAACGTTAGAGAATGCTAGCCAACATTCTGAGAACGTTCCCTGTTAGCTGGGAAAGCGTTAAAGACAGCATTACCTGTCGCAACTATCCTGTCCTGCTAGTCGTTTAGGTTTATGAGAATTTTTTAACGTGTAAAGAAAGACACAAACAACCTTCAGGAGCTGCTTAGTGAAAAAAACCCATTTAATTACATAGAGCTGAGAAATACTGGGACCCACAGCCAGGCTGCATTTGATGTCAAATAATGGGAAGGTTAAAAAGCATCTAGCAGAAGAAAAGACACAGACTCAGACGACCAGAATTCCCCACGCTGGAGCTATGGAAACCAGAGCAGGTGGTACAGTTGGAAACCACTGAGCAACTGTTGGAGAGCCGTCTTTCAAAGGCGCGAGACACGTAAACATGCCGACAAAACAAGCGAACCAGGTGGTGGAATGATGATTAGCTTTAAGCTTTGCAGTTTACACCTTCAGCCAAAACTGTATCAAGCATTTGGCGACAACAAGCGCAAATGCAAAAACCTTTCCAAGCAGCATTGAAAAGTGCCATCAGTGTCGTTATAGATGCTAAATAACTAGTTTGTCAGGCAGATCCAGCCAATGTGCACGTGTGTTCTGGAGTTCATATGCAACCGATGCCTCTATCAGAAAGGTGATTGGCTCGTTTAACCAAAAGGCAGGGTTTCCTGCTCTCTCTCTCTCTGTGTTATGGATTAAGAGGTCATGAGATATTTTTGGCTTAAAAGTACATACTGACCTTGTGGTAAGAACAAGGCTGTGTTACGCTGCTATTCTGAAGAGTCAAAATGTATTCATTTAATGCATCAGATTGTGGTTTGGCCCGGGTCCTGCTGAGTGCTACATTGAAGGAGGATATAATTGAATGATTTAATTGTCCATCCAAATGTGTATGAAAATAACATATTTTGTCATTGGTTCTTAGTTTGTAATTGTGACTTCCCAAATGTCCCATGTGACCAGTACATTTTCAGCGTAATTCTTGACTGAAAGAAATATTAGAGAAAAAATTGTACATATTAAGAACATCTGTGAAGAGCATTGCTTATTAAACATTGCTAAATAAACGTACACAGTCTACTGTTTTAGATCCTACTATGAGGAATGACACGATGTCCTTGATGAATTTAACTCCTAATGCAAAAGCAACACACACATCGATTAAGAGCAGAAATGGGGGATATCACACAATGCAATTTCAGACCCAGGCGAGCTCTGCAGTTGTTGTTTACACCTGCTGATGTCCATTCAGAGTATCAGAGTTAAACAAAAGAGGTTTTCTACACACAGAGAAAATAATACAAAAACAACACCAAAATGTATCAGGCTGGCACTCACTTTTCAGAATTCCCAGTGGCTCTCAAATGAAGCACAATGAAAGTCAGCTTTGTAATAAATTGCCCGAGTTTGCCAGAAGCTTAAAGTTGGAGAGAGAAAAATGAAATAAATAACTGAAGGAAACCTCTCTCAAGGCCCATTGGCAGTTATCGAGCACAAACACAAATACACATTTCATTATAATTGTGCAGCCACTTCAAAATTAGCAACCTCGCTTCACCTCAGACATGCGTCTTCTTGGCGCGCTCAATAAACGCCATTTTCACACCTGAGACACGACTACCCTTGCGGAATTTGTCTAGCTGCTATCTTTGAGCTTTATTAAGCCTCCAGAGGGCGCAATTAAGATTCTTTTCACAAAATGGTGGTTGTGCGGCTGGCTGTTACTAAGAAGAACATAAATACATTTCCTGTTAAAGGCAAAACACGCAGGTAGCGCACGACAGGCTAGCGTGAGCGCACCACACTCTGCAGGAATCTTTTATCGTTAGCCCCGTCTCTCCTCACAGAGAAACCTCTCATTTCCAAACAGCGTGTTGGTGGGTGTCCCCCAGAGCGCTGACGTGAAATATCACCCTAAGTTTCGACCATTTCCCGAGCTCATTTTGTTTATTACAAGAAGTGTCTGCAGTCAGGAAGGGAATAAATGAAATCGGCAGAGAAAAAAAACATGAGCAACAAAGCTCCTCTCCAAATCTCTCCAAAGCTATTTTTAACAATTCAAGACGCTTTTGAGAAGGTAAATATTAAATACAAAGGAGGATGTCACCCGATAAAACGAGAAGACGTGGAGATCTGACTAGAGCAAAGACAACAGACACAGTTAAATCAAACAGATTATAAACATCTGAAACAGAACATTTTAATTTTTTAGGCTAGTCACCCTCGTGTCGCTTCAAACCTGTTTGACTTTCTTCCTGTGGAAGAAAGTTTGAAAATGAATTGATGTATTCACTTTTTCAAACGTTTATTTAAAAAATATATAAATACAGAAACAAATGAGACTGTTGTCAACACTGCAGAAGTATTTGTGAATTGCAGAAAGTTATTGGGAATGACAAACGTAGAAGTTATTAATTAAAAGTCAAAGGAATTTTTGTATGAAATCAAACTGTCCAAATGATCTAAACCCAAATAGATTAAGATCTCATCTGAAAATCTAGATTCCTTGATTATTGTGATTATCTAGATTATTGTGATTATCTAGATTACTAGATTCCAAATGCTGCTGTCCAGGACAAACAACTGAAATAAAAGTATTTGCATCTTCCTACAAAATTTGTTTTTGATAACTTAAAGATCTTTTAGAAAACATCAGCCAATGTTCTGAGAACATCCCCAGGTTTGAGTCCAGCATGTGCTTTACTGCAATCTTGACAGAGAATTCCACCGAGTTCTGTATGCACAGAACTCATACAGAGTTATGCTGTATGAGTTGCACATACACTCATACAGCGTATGTTTGTATGAGAATGCATGTAAGGGTGAAGGGTTTGTCCACAAAAAACTCTTTTTCTTCCACACTTTTTTTTTTAAAGGCAATCGAACCTTAGTTGCTTCCCGGCCTTTAATGAGCACAGTTTGAAAGTTCGATTCAAAAATAAAATGTCAGATGAAAACCCACAACTCAAAGAGCATGTCAAAAAGTCAAGGGCCACATTAAATGCTTCAAGGGGTCTCTGTATAGCCCTATCCACAAATCCTATTAAGTACAGTATTTATGTTGAGTGTTAAGTGGCGAGATGTTGAGTGGCGGTCTTGCTCTCCTCAAGAAAGGGGTCAATAACGTCACACGTATGCCCCAAATCCACTTTGATAGAAAACAGCGCTTATTTCTGACTGGTCTGGTTTTGACTGGTTTTTGTGAAGGGGTGAACAGCTTCATAATGCTGGTACGGAACAACTTTACGTGGTTTGGCTTGTGTAAAGTTTCCGAAACGCTAGAGTGTCTCCGATTGCATTTTTGTAACCTGTGTACTAAGAAAAGACAGAAATATTTATCTGGAGGTTTTACGTTTGCAGTCTGTGATCAGGATGGGCCCAAAATGGAGATGTATTTCAGAACCTGAACTGCCTCAAAAACTGTGACGCCCACAGCACGAATGGAAAAGGAGCGTGTAGGTGTTTCATTTGCTACAAGACGCGGGCGAGAGCTACACTTACACAATATGAAACGTAATGGGAGGAAGACAAATGCAATTTAGCGATTTTGCTAAAGGCCCTGTTAGAGTTAATCAGCAACTTGTTCGTCTGGAAGAGTATAATGAACACAAACACTGTTGAACGTTTTGTAATTCTGAAACTAATTCTGGCACAAGCGCAGTGCTGGTATGTTGGTTAAAACACACACCAAAAAACGTAATTATGTTAAGTGCATTTAGATTGTGGAAATGTTCCCCACTGGTTTCGAGATGAATGTGGAATCCATGAAGAATGATTTGGAAATAGCTTAAGACCTTTTCGTGTTCAGCATTCCGATGACTAATCAGAATTAATTTGTTTTGGCAGTTATCTGCAGCACCACAGTGCCTCGTCTCAGCTGGATATATATTGATAATTATAATAATACAAATAATAATCGTAATAAGAAACACAACCGCATCTTACGATAGACATGGCAATGCGTGACATCCCAGCTAGCAATTTTAGGTCGTAAGAATGTTTCTTAAATGTTTCCTTTCTTTAAGTGACAAAAATGCTAAAATGTTATTTTCAAAGTGCTATGAACGTTTAAAACATCGTTTTTTGTCGTTGTATTATTGTTATTGCTTGTTTATAAGAACAGTATTCCAAAATCCAGTAATGTTTTTAAAATGTTCCACTAACAACTTAAGAGCTAAATTTTTGATATATGATATATAATGTTAAAAAATGTTCTATTAATGTTACTGCAGGAACATTTTTTATATTCGTTAGCCAGCCTTCTGAGAATGTTCCCTGTTAGCATCGTAGCATACATGATTTAAATGTAAACATTTATGTGATGCGTTAATTTTTGTCTCAACACTTTAACAATTGAATGGCACAAATCACATTTCTAACATTAAAATGGGATTAGTGATTAATAGATTGTGATAACTAGCTAGCTCACTAACAGATCAATCAAGATCATAATCACATTGACCATTAAAAATATAGAAAACATTGAATTCATGTCTCTTCTCAGTTTTTTAATCTTAATAACGGCTAAAGGCATAACTGTCACACATAATATGACGTACACAGTTAAAAGCTTTTTATTTTGTGCCTTTAAAGTGTAATTTGTTGCTGCGTTACAACCATTTTGAATGTCAAAAACATTTGTGATGGATAATATGAAGATCTGTGGCACATATTTTATGATATTGTGCCTTATTATTCATCTGGTACCATACAGATCTCTGTCGAACAAGAGATTAGATCAGAGGACTTTTCAGGACGAGCCCAGTTTGTGTGCCAAACTTGACAAATTTCCTCCGAAAAGTTTTGACTCTCAGCCAAAAAAAACAACAACAAGAAGGGCAGCTAACACAATAAGGTTTACATATCTTTAGTGCTTGGTCTCTAATAATAGTAGAAGTGCACCAGGCCCTGCACATATGGACAGAGGCCTCTGAGGATGGCCACTGGGGTCTGCCCAAAACTGAGGCACCATCAGGCTTGGATTAAATCAAGCAGCCTCCTGACCCTTTACCGGTCAGTACTGCTGATCCACAACCTGCTGCACACAGCTCGAGTCTCACTGATACATGAGCTCTAGTCCACATAAACACAACGTCTCCAGCAACTATTTACAGTCACATCTGCAAGCTTGAGCCACCCAACAATTGTTGGTCGTAATAACGTTTACATAACGTTTAAATTAATAACAAAAACATTAAGTTAAAGAAATGTTCTACCAAGTTCTACTAATGTTACCGTAAGAACTTTTTAGAGAACATTTAGAGAACGTTAGCCAACATATAGCTTTTGTATTCAGTCAAGTGATGACAAGTAGATTTACAAGAAAAGAGAGTCAAAGCATATGCATGTGAATGTAACACATACATGCCAGTCATCATTAACTAATGATTTTCTAACTAGTCTAGTCCTTTTGAAGCAAGAAACATGGACGTGCAGTCTGTTGAGTATGATGGTAAACTACAGTATAGTTTGCTTACGTTACTACATATAGACAGTCAGTGTGGTTTGTTTTATTCAATATCACGAGTCTTAGCAGAGGTGAATTACAGCTGAAAATAAGCAGCGTTTCAGATCTCTAAAGGAGTGAACTGTGAGACAGCATCTGCCCAGCCGTGACCATAATTCAGCAATGCAAACAAAACTAACATCAAAATACCACAGCTGGGAATTACTGACATTTCCTGGGAAATGGCTCCTAAACCTCATTACCAACATTTACTATATTTTTCCTTCCATGTAAACACATTATTCCCACAATACAGAGGACGGATGTGGAATGCAGGATATTGTGTTGGGATTCTTGCTGTTGATCTGTTAAATTTCTGGTGCTGTGCTATATGTCTCTGTATAATGTTCAGACAGATTTCATTCTCAATAACCCAACGCTCATATTTTACCTTCTTTATGACCAGAAATACAGTATTTGGTCGGACTACTGCATCATTTTCTGTGTCAATTAAGCATGAAGTGTTGAGAAATATATACACTAGAATTATACACTAATTATACATCAGGGTGGTACTGTATTTGTTGAACAGCCTTTAATTTATGCTTTAAAAACACCCAAAATAATCCAATTAGATCCACCACTGACAACAACAGAGAATTACGAAAAAGCATAAAAGTGTCCAGAGTCCATATTTATGTTAGATAGGAGTCAGATGAAACGTCATTATGAAATAAATCATGCAGGCAGAAAACAGTGACCACACTGACATGTTCATAACTCATCTGGTTATTTAGGTCACCCACAGCAGGTCAGCCTAATAAAGTTAGTACTAAACACACACACACACACACACACACACACACATTCTGCCTGTTATTTGATCCTCCTCACCATGACTTTTTGTAGCTAATCTCTAGAATCCCTCAAGTCTGTCTGACAGCAGCACTCTCTTCCACAGCAAAGCATTCCCCGAATTTCACACAGAAACTAAACATAGACATTTAGTTAAAATCCACAGTATCCAGTAACGATCTGTAATGAGTCAATCTGAGAGAACAAACTGTACACTGAAGAAAATTAAACAATTTTTGTGAGTTTCAAGCTTCTCTACATGGTCCATACATTTTATATCATCATACAGTTTCAACTGTCACTGTGTTCTGCAAATATTACAAGATATCACATGCTAGTTACTCTGGCTATAATATGTTCATTTTTATATCTGAAATTTCTAAAATCTCAAAGGTTTGGGGCTACCCAGCTGAAAGGGAATGTCTCAGAACGCGGGCTAACATTCTCTTAAAGTTCTCCCAAAGTTATTAAAACATTTTTGCAGAAACATTAATAAAACGTTTCTCCAGTGTTATATATCATATATCAAAACGTTATTCCTACATAGTCAGTGGAACATTTTTAAAATGTTTGCGTAGTAGTTCAGTAGTTATAGTAGTTCAGGCAGGTTTTTTTTGTTTTAATGCTGAGACAAAAGTCATAATGATAATTAGGCAAAACAGAATCTATCAAGATACATCTAAGCGTTTTGGTGAGTATGTGTGGTGACAGACAGACGTCTGTATGAAGTTTGTGGTCAAAAGGCCTTTTTAAGCTGCCAAGCCCGTAACAAACATCGTGTCAGTTGCCACACTGTGACGTGTGAGAGAATCTGTCTTCCATCACACCGTCTGACCTCAAAATGAGGTCAAGAGCACATCCATCTTCTGTCAGTGAAGGCTAATGCACTATAACAACTTCAAAGAGATCCACGGCAGCAGAAAAAGAGAACAGCACAGAGTGTTCAAAACAGACAAACAGTTACTGCCACATGCACTGTGATGCTGCCTTCAGACAGCCAGACAAAACTGTCAATTAGCCTAAAACACGGCGATGAGGTGAAAATAACATGCTGGAATCTTTGATTGGCGTGTACAAATCAGTTATTCCTTTCCTAGATGCAGTGTTAATATTCAGATAAAGAACAGGAAACAATATAAAAGTGCTTTCACACTTGTTTCAAATCCTGAAATGTCATATAGACACGATTTAGTTTATAATAATCCTAATTTCAATTTCTGTCGGACACTGTTTTGGTATGTTCGGCTGGCACGTGGTTAAAAGACCCATTAAGCTAAACACACACAGACACAATATTGTATTTTAGAATAAAACAAAACCTAATGGCATATTTCAATGACTGGCAAAACAGTAAGGGTCTGAATCAATGACAGGCTTAAATTAAACGCATAATCACTTTAAAAGCAGCACTGGGGCCAGAACTCTACAGAGAAAACAGAGACAGGGTCTCTATATAGCATGCAAAATCCATTTGAAAATGAGTCAGGGTGGACATTTAACACAGAACACCAGCCTGTCTAATAAAAAGGCCCTGTACACTCAATATTAATATGTCTCATGGTCCCATGACTAACAGGGAACGTTCTGAGGACATTGGCTAACGTTCTCTCAAAGTTCTTGCAGTAATGTTAGTGGAATGTTTTTAACATTATATAACATATCGAAAACATTATTCGTAAGTTGTTAGCGTTTTAAAAACAGTACAGAATCAAAAAATGTTTAAATAACATTTTTTATAACGAAGAAATAATGTTAATACAACGTCTAAAATCTGGTTGTTTTCAACACTCCTAGTAAAAAAAATACTCCTATTAAAAATAAATTTTTTTACGGTTTTTGTTACTTAATGGAAATGTTACGGAAATGTTCTTACAACCTAAAATTGTTAGCTGGACATCCGCCATCAATCAAATCGGAGTGGAAACCCGTAACGTTCCCTGGATGTGATTTTAGGAATGCTGTGTACATCTAAATGTCTGCGACTGGTATTCATTTCATTAAAAATAAATCTCGTGAGGAAGGCTAGATAGCAGCTAAAACATATGGCGATGCTTCTGAACGAGTCCAAAGGCTTGAAAATCAAATTTAATTAATGAAATGGCACAAAGCGAACCTTCTAAAAACCCTTTCGCTCATTTTACTCCCTAACATCCATTTTATAAATGACACGGACAGGAAATAAGTCTCAAATCGGCAATAAGATCGATATAACTGCTGCATGTTAATGAGAACACAGCGATCTTACACCACACAGCAATATTAGATTACAGATTTACTCTCCTAAAATGCCTCGTTATTTCATTATTAACTTGAGCTTTCTGTTCATAACTCACCATTCAGGCCAACGCGCAAGGAAATCGTTGCCATGGCGACATTTAGCCTCCATCGCTGAAGTGGCACTGTGGTACTTCAGTTCGGAGTATTCTGTCTAAAATTATCCAACAAATGATCATTTTTATACAAGCGAGAGACGTCAGTCAAACCCAGCGAACAATTTTAGGTTGTAAGAACGTTTCCCTTACATTTCCATGAAGTAATAAAAACGTTAAAGATTTTGTTTGAGAGTTTGAGAGTTCTAGTTTTTAGATGTTGTATTAACCTTTTATTGTCTGGCTAGTAAAATGGTATTACATTTTTTTTAAATCCTGTAACATTTTTAAAACGTTCCACTTATGAACTTATGAACAACGTTTTGATTCATATGATATATAACATAAAATATAAAATTCTATCGACTTTAACTGCAAGAACATTTTTTGATAGCTTTTAGAAAACGTTCGCTAATGTTCTGAGAACGTTGCCTGTTAGCTTGGAATATAAAATACATGGATTTGAACAGATATTGTGTTATCGTTTACAACAAGAACGTTTGCCAATTCAAAACACATGCTGGGCTTGTAGTCAAGTGAGATTCTCAGTAAATGACTCGAGAATTCTCAGTGGGCACAAATAACAATGCAAAGCGAAGATGTTTCTGTGTTGCCACGTCTTCAATACATTGACCTTCTTTTCTGAAGAACCTCACAGAGTCAGAATCATCATCATCACTCCTGCATTGCCTGCGATCCTGGATTTACAGCTAATGCGTGGGATTGTTCTCAACCTGACGGATCAAGGTGAACCAAGGGAGAGAAAACGGACCTCACAGAGTGCATGTTTAAATCATCCTCTTCACCCTCCTGAATGATGTTTCAGGATCGAGTTAAGCACAGCTCAAACTATTGATTTTAAACCAGCTCAGATGGTATTCCAGGGAGTGTGGGTTCAGGGAAAAATCTATGTCTGTGCTCGGAAGATCTTGTGTTAGGAGCATTCAGAGGAACCAGCAGCTATGGCTGATGTCAACAGTCCAGATTCAACTCTACATTACACTGTCCTCATTCCCTTTAACTGGTGAAATATTAACGTTCTGTACAAAAATGTAAATGGTTTCAATCTGAAAAAAAAATATTAACAGACTGTTCATTTACACATCAATGTGATTATAATAAACAGCCTCTTATTTTTAACAGCTAATATACAGCTGCTGAAACAACTCATAAAACCACAGAGAACAACTTGTCACAAATCATCCGTCAACTCGAAGCATTTTAATTCCTCTACATTATTATGAGTCACATGTGTGCTACTGTAGCCTGTGTGTGTTATGATTTACTGCTAAATGTTTATTATTTCATAAAATGTAGTTTAAAATGATTTACAAATAAAACAATAAAACTACTTTAACCACTCAAAACCATTCATCTGCATCCACTGCAGTGGACAGATTTTTATGATTGCATTTTTATGACAAATATTCAATTCAAACAACGATGAATGGTCACGTTGCATTGGGTTTCTTGGGTGAAAGCAGGCCGTGATGTGAGGTTTTAGACAGGGTTGCAAACTCTGCCCCAGTAGTTTGTTCTCTTGATTCTTCAGCGCTGGCACAAATACTAAGAGACAGGCTGACTGTAACTCGCGTGAGGTCACAGCAGATCACAGAAGATCTGGAATTACATTGCCTCTCATTTCAAGGCCAAAGGTTTCCCCTACCAGTCATCCATCTTGGTGCATCGAGTTTGCACAGTTGCTGTGTTGGATTGGTCAGTAAAGAACGTATTGGGCTTTGATTGGTATGCAACCACAATAAATCGTACTGTCACGGGAGTTCGAGTACACTTAGTAGTGGATCAACATCCTTCTTAAAAGCTTTCTGGTCTTGTGTATGCATAGAAATGAAACAAAAGTAGGCCAAACCAACAGGGAAATATCCCAGCTAACAGGAAATGTGTTTTGGAACATTGGCTAATGTTCTTTAAACGTTCTCTCAAAGTTATCAAACAACATTCTTGCAGTAACATTAGTAGATTTTTTAGATTTACAAAAAAAGTTAGTTTAAAATGTTATTCTGTTAGTGGATAGTGCGAATGTTTTAAAATGATACACAATAAAAAACATTTATAATATTTTTATAACCAAGCAATAATGGTAATACAACGTCTAAAAAAAACACATTTTGAACATTTTGAACATTCCTAGAACTTTCCAAATAGTATTTTTAACGTTTTTGTTGCCTAATGGAAACATTAGGGAACTGTTCTTACAACCTAAAATTGTTAGCTGTGATGCAGGTTATGTTATATAAGTATAAAATTATGGTAATTCAACAGTATTATATTATATATATTAATTAATATAATATAATATAACATAATATAATACATTATA
>JAZGTI010017537.1:0-12145 GCA_036877585.1 Botia kubotai | reverse complement strand
AGCATTTGACCAGTCAGATTAGTGATTAATCAATGATCCTGAACCATCTCCAGCCAGTACACTGTATCAGAGAAGATAATTCTACAAGAACCCAAAGCATGACTGAACACTGCTGAGAGTTACAGGATACAAATGATTACAGGAACCGCAGCAGCCACTTTGCCAATTTCTTCATCCGTCTGCATTATTTTCTTGATCCTGGCCTGTAACACACACACCCCCACACACAATCACAGAAAGACACTGGAGGTACACACAGCCCTTTCTCCACATTAACTAAAAACACGTCACCCAAAGATGATGTTTAGATGTTATGCAAATGTCGTTTCAGATGTCAACAGCAGCACATGCGCTTGTTTAGGTTCTCGTGACCCTTTAATTGTAGTAATGCTGTGTGACATACTTCAACAAGACATGACACTGATCAACTCGAACCGAATTAAATGGACCACGTGTGAACAGACATGAATTCGACTGATAATCTGTAAACTATCTACAAACAAAATCAGAGTTGGACAGATCATGTTGAAACGGGGTCTAGACCGAGTTAGACCTGAACTTTAGTTCTCTCTCTAAAGAGAACTAAATTCCGCTATATTAAGACTCACACTAAGAACTTCTGACAAATCTTAAATCCCCAACAAAAGTCTGTTCAACGCACGCGCGCACACACACAAGCATTTATGCTAACATCCTTATGCAGGACACTCCAGTCTCACTGATTAAATTATTCACCGTGTTTGAGCCGACATTAATCCACCACACTATTTACCTCCTAAACTAATAAACTACACCAGGTTACGTCTGATTATAGTTGAATGATGTCAGACACACTCGTGTTAGCATGTTAGCGGCTAACAGACTGACTGAATGTGTGTCAGAGATTCAGTTTAATCTCTGAAAAAGATCATTTTCCACGTCTCACAAAACCACAGTCAGAGATTAAAGCTTTTTAATTCACTGTATTTAGTTAAATATGCGGGTATAAAAGTGTAAAGCCTCACCGGAGGGAATCTGGCATTATATTTCTTCTTTTTACTCGGCATATTGGCGGAACAACAGGCCGGTACCGGCAGCTCGACCTTGGTTCCGTCACTCTGTCGTTCAACGTGATAAATATCACGGATAAAGTCGTGTAATGCGCGCAGATCCGACGCCGGGTCGTTTAAAGCACCATCACCGCTAGCCGTGGATGTGTTTGTGCGGGTATTATCGTGGTGTTACGGCGAATCTTCTCTGCGCTGGTCGTCGCTGTTTTACGGTGAGTTTTCGCGCACAGGCCTGTGTTTAAATAAAGTTTGAATCGGTGACGCGGAAACCGGAAGTGTTGAGGCGTATGAGAGCCGCAGTGACTCAGCGCGATAAGACAGACGCTCTTCAAAGTAAGAACTTTATATTTTAGTATGCGTTGTGTGTCAGTGACTGTGTTAGTTTGTATCAGACAGAGCTTAGTAAATGGTAGTGAATGTAAACGCAGACAAAAAGATATACATACGGACATCAGATAGATGCATGAATAATAAGAATGATACTTACATAATTACTTTGATAATCAATAAGAGACAAATGAATACACAGAAACAGTAAGTTCTTAATGATCCCAAATAGATATTATTGGTGCTTTAGACAGGTAACTTGTCATCACAGTATTTGCATTCTTGTTTGTAATTACAGTAACTGGGCTCTCTGAACGGATCAGTATGGCAGAGGAGGAGCATACTGGCCAGGCTGAAGTTTTCTCTGCAGAGGACTACGCAGCAGAAGCCATGGCTGCAGATATGGACCCCTGGATCATATTTGATGCCCGGAAAACACCCAGGGCAGAATTTAATGGATGGTTACAGTCCAACAGACCCTCACAGGTTCGTCGCTATGGAGATGAGGAGGGGGGTTTCGGAGCAGTGGGCTGGATCGCCGTACACGGGCCCAGCTTCACAGGGGCCAAGGGGGATGTGGAGGGTCTCCAGGACCGCTGGGAGACACTGCTGGATAGCGGCCGAAGCATCACGTTTCACACTATTAAGGAGCTTGCTTTGAACCACAACGTACTGGAGGGAAAGTGGCTCATGCACTTGGACACTGGATTCAAAGTCGACCGTGCGTGGGAGTGCATCGCCAGGTCTACCCTCGAAGGCAAGATCTCGTCTGCCAAAGTGAGCCCCAGAGATCCCAAATCTGACACCAAACATGTGATTTGTGCCTACAACGAGAACTTTACAGACGAAGAACAGGTGATGCAGCTGGACGCAGCTATCCGGGCTGCAGGTGTGAAATGTGTCCTCTACTATAAACCTGACGTCTACTCGTATTTAGGAATCTACAGGAACAACCGTTGGAAACTCTGTCCCACCATTTACGAGAGCATGTTCGATCTGGAGAGTGTACCTCGCCGCTCTCACATTATTAACAGAGTCACCAATCTAGAAGTCACCTAGAGGTGAGCTGTGAAGATTTCCACACGTGAATGTCAGCCTGCTGTGCACTGCGCAGTTATGATGCTCCAAACCGCCTGACAACGATTGGACTGTTGAATGAAGCACTGACGAGGACGAGAGCTGGAGATTTCTTGATCTTTGAACACGTTTTCATTCATGTATCGCGTCAGTTCCAGGACGCACATGATGATTGCATTTACAGTGACCATATTGTCGCACAGAATATGTCCCTCCAGCATGAAAACTTGTTCAAATTAAGTAAATATTAAGGGCTTTAAAACAACTGCTTTTGTTAGATATGTTCAATAAAACAGTTCTTTATTTTTTAAGTTTTTTTTTATCCAATTTGTTTTAATCTTAACACATTTTTGCCCCAAAATTTGCAAAATTTCAGTATGCTCCTTCATGTAATAAAAGGGCAATTCTCTGAACATTACAGCTCAAATAATTGTCTGAAAGTTTATTTAATTTGTACCTGACACCCACATACAGTTTGTTCTCTAAAACAGGTTAACGAAAGAGTGGATTGACTGCATTTATTTAAAGGGATAGTTTACCTAAAAATTAAAATTATTACATCCTTTATTTGCCCTCCTGTCATTCCAAATCTGTATAACTTTCTTTCTTCTGAGAAACACAAAAGATATTTTGAAGTATGTTGGTAACCAAACAACTGTGGCACCCATTGACTTCCTTTGTATGTACACAAAAGCACTGAGACATTTCATCAAAATATGTTAAATTCATCTTTTATTGAAAGATTTTCGTTTTTTTTGGTGAACTAAACCTGTAAGTGTATTAGGGTTCAAACAGAAAGACAAACATATTTGGTTACCTTGTAAATAGTACAATGTATTGATGACAAAGAAAAGACATGACAACATCAGTTTTTACATCAGTTTCTTTTTGAGTATGAGTTGCAAACTAACTTTTATTTCAGTGGTTTGTGGCAGAAAACGGGCATTTGAAGTTTCTTGTGCTAGCAGCAATACAATTAATATGCAAACAAATGAAAGTTGCAGCATTATGTTTACTGCAAAACATGGTGATGATTTTGCACAAATCCTGCTTGTGTGACAGAATGGCCAGTGATAGAAACAGTCAACAATTTCTATTCCTGACTGAGACTGTTTACCATTATGCATATTATAAAACTAGATTAATTAATTAAACTGTTTTTAAAGTAACTGACTTACTGAGTAAAGCACTGGCTGCAGTTTTACTGCTCAGTTCCTCTGTGGGGCTGTAAGTCTTTCACAATACACAGCTAACAACAGACCCAAGATCCCTCACACATAAGAGTGCATGCAACCAAACACAACTGTCAGTGGTAATCTGGGCAGAATGTGCTAAATATTGTCAAGACTATAGCGTCATATCTTAACACTTTTTAACGAAACACCACAGCACAAGAGCAAGTCTGAAAGACAAACACCAGCTCTATGCTCACAGGTTACGACACATCCAGTGAAGACAGAGAGAACGTTCCTCAGACCTGGATCAAATACTACAAGACCCCAACTGAGGTAAATCACGTCTTTAAAGTCAAACTCAAACCAACACAATCATGGACACAAACACAAATTTCAACTGTAAAAGCATTCACTGTCTCTAATAAATCTGTCCAGATGTTCCTGCACCATGAACTTGATCTGAATAAATGTTGTGTAGGGATTGGCTACAATCAACAGCTCAAATTCAAATGTACCCAATAGTTTTCAATAGTTACTTTTGAGTGAAATTTCAGTGAAACAGAAAGTGATTGGCTGAGCTGGTATTTCAGGTATGGGGTAATCGTGCCATTCATCTTAAACTGCTTCTAATAACCTCCTTATGATAAATGCATGATCAGTTTCATAACCACCACCTCCTAAATCATTTCACACTTTCGTCATGTAATAATATTGTCTGAGGAGAGTACTATACTGTAAACTGATCTGAGAGGGTCAATTTATATTTAAGGAACAACATAAAGACCGTCTGTTTAGGCAGATACCATCTTTAAACTATTTTTCTCACCCCAAATACAACTACAGGATTGAGCTACAGCCTCTCAGTTTCATTGTGTTAATTTCTCATCTCATGTCCCTGTAGAACAAAGATTATTGATCAGGTTGTAAAGATGCAGATATGCTTCAACATTTAGGTCGGGTGTCCAGAAAAGAATCCCACTTGATTGTTGCTAGTTAAGATTGACATGAGACGGTCCTCATCCATTGAATTTAGCACGTCAAGGTCCTCGAGTACAGCAGATGTGGAAGGCGGAACTGACTGACTGCCAGTGTTTTCGTTTTGTAAAATGTTGGCAATGCTTGGTGGGTAAGTCATCCAGGGGGAGCTGTTTCCCATGTGATTGGCCGACTGATCTGTTGGATTGATGACCGTGGCTGGTGTGGACGTGTGACACACACACTTCCCAAGCATGGAATTCCCCATCGCAATTCCTCCTTCAGCAGACTGTCCAGTTGGACCCAGCAGAGCCTGGATCTCATCTATGTTGATATTCTCCATGTCCAACCCCTGCGCCTCGGAAAAGCTTGGGAACTCTGGAAATTCTTCTTCAACCAGGTTAGCGTCGACTCTGAGATGTCCACCAGTAAACACATTCTGCACGTCTTGGGAAACTGCACTGGACCCAACAGGCGCCCCAGCAATGTCACCTCCACTTCCTGTGTGGATCTGATCTTGTGATCTTGCAGTGAAGGTACTGAATGGAAAGTCATGTAGATCAGACAGGTTGACAGTGGGGAAGTCTTGAGTGAGGGTGGAGGCAGCACTCACTGCCACAGCTTTGGGCTGATGGTCTACAGTCAGGGTGCTGAGGAACTTCCAAGCATCGCCAGCAGATGTGGATGGTTCTGCTTTGAGTGAACTCTGAGCAGGCTGTGAAAACATCTGCCCAGGAGTGGGACTGAGAAAGGAGGACATCTGGGTCTTCACAGATGAACCAACAGATGCAGAGGCCACTGTAAGACACAGCAGAGATGTGGAGGAGAGTCAACGTGTGATCTACAGCTACATCGGAGGGGAACATTCTGTTTGTCTACTGAAGCTTTTGACGTGTGATAATACTGTACATGTATCTGTAATGGTGCTTTAGTGCTTGACAGATGTGGTCACTATAAAACAATTGTTGTATGTAATACAGCGAAATAATTCTCCCTAAAGAACAAACAACAGGATTTGTAGGTATTTAGAGAAATATGTCTGTGACCCTCAGTATTTCCTAAAGCTCAAAAGCAAAAGAGACAGAAATGTTTGGTGAGACTGAAGCCCTGCACATGACTGTCAGTCTTGTTTTCAATGGTGTTTGTGTGCATGTGACTACAAGACTCTTCTCCGCGACTGAAGCAATTTTTGAAAAGCAAAATATTGTGCAAACAAAGAGAACCCAAAGTACTCCCCCATTCTTGACCATGGTAGATATCAGCCAAGAATGAGGCGATGAGATGGCAGAGGAATGCTACAAAGCTGTCGCAGGGCAGAGTTTAGGGACCCCTGCACCCCTTGATTCTTGATTTTATTTTGGGGTGCACTAGATTAGGTTTTCAACCACTTTTCTTCTTTGTCATATTTTTGTGTTTATTTATACTCTGGGGTTTGTGACGTCAGTTGTAGTGCCAACCATTTTATTGTAGTTCCCTTTACCATGAACTTTGAGTGCTGTAACTTTGCAGATCTTTTTTATGCTCAAACAGAAGCACAACACTGATTAATGTTGAAAAAGTGAAAACACATAATAGGACCCCTTTAAAATCAGTGGCAGTGTTTGTGGTCAGTCAGAAGCACAGACACTATATAACAGTGGACGGCAGTTACAGCGACCTGTCACTGCTGGTCACAGACTTAAAGCATCAAAGGTGTGAAGTTCTGAGGTCATGTGGTGTGAAGTTACCTGGCGGGAGATCAGCTGCAGGTTTGGAGACATACAGGGTCCGTTTGGCTGTGCTGAATGGCCGTCTGTCTGCAGACACACAGGAACCTGCACACAAAACTTACCCATTACCAATAAAACACTGACTCTTGTGTCTCTGTTCTCAAGAGAAAGTGACATCTGACACATCAATAACTTCAGCAGATGTGAATTCAGACCTGAGATGATGGTGCTGAGTTTCAGGTTCTGCAACATTCCCTCTGTTCTCTTCCTCTTCTCCTGCAGTCTGTGCTCATCTGCTCAGAACACACAAAACACTAAACATATGGCTGTAAGATAACAGTGTGTGTGTTAGTGTGGAACACAAAAGATGATGTGTTTAAGATTTCTGCCTTGTTTCTTTAGAACTGAAGAAGACTATGATTCACATTGTTAATGTGAGTTTTTCTATCAGAGTTTGTCAGTGCAGATCACTGTAGACACTTCTGTGATTGACTAAAAACATTTTGTCTTAAGAACCAACAAGCCGAGTCTACAAAGTTACATTTTACAAGTGGAAATCATATTCTGCTGCTAGAGACAGAAACTCAAGAAACAACATGACAGAAGTTTCATTTGAGTGAAATATCTTTTAAAAATCACATCTTTTCGAAGGATAACACACCGATAACACATGTAATGGGTAAAGTGTACAGGGTTAAATCTCACCTGGGTCAGCGGGCAGGTACTGAAAGTCCATCGGCTCACTGACCTCCCGGTCAGACGGGCGACGCAGCTGCATTTTGACTCGCACGGGTTCCATTAGGTTTGTGTCGCGGTATGGTGGCGTGCGGAAGACAATTGCCACCTGTCTGTGAACATCGGCCTGAGAGAAGGACCCTTTACTCTCCCACGTGTCTCTGAAGAACCTCACCTCAATGTCCTCTGAGGAGATTAGATCAGAGTGAGAAAACTGACCAACAGACTCACCAGAAACTGAAAACATCCCCCTGCAGCCATTAACACTGACGAGCTACATCATCAAAAAACAATAACTGGCCAATCAGCTCATTAGCTGAGCGTGTCACTGATTTTCACCCGCATTTAGGCATGTTGACTTCAAACCCTGGTCCTAACACACTTCTGAACGCACACTGTGTGTTATGTGGAGTGTTTTAATACACACACCTTTCTGTACTTTATCACAGAGCAGGAAGATCTCGTCTCCCCCCCGACAGCTGCCTGAGTTTCTGTTCACACGGCAGATCTTCAGCTCAGCAGTGTTTGGAGCTCCTGATGAGACACGGATGAGAAGAGACACGGATTCTAATCACTCTGATATTCCACAGTCGTCTGTTTTCTCACAAACACACATTGTATCTGACAAACTGTGTGAAACTGTTCAGTCATGTGAAACCATCATTTCATTACCAACAGTTCACATTACTGGTCATAAAAATAATTTCACTATTTAATCTCATGAGATCTGACAGATGATTTTAAAACTTTTCAACAGTCTGATTCTATCCAGGGGAAACATAAAAGATTATAACAAAGATCTGCTGTCACTATTTTTATGTGCACATCTGTACCACAGTCTCAAATATCTTGAAGTGAATTGAGGGCAGTTGCAGATAAAGCTGCAGCCAATGAGAATCCTCACTGAGACACACATACACACACTGATGCTGATGGGGTGTGTAACTCACTGTTGTCATAGATGGGTTGGGACACTACAGGCTCCAGAGGAAACAGATCTCCACTTGGCAGAGTGATGAAGACCTGGAAACACAGACGCACTGCGTTCAGGTCGTACTCCTCCTCCCAGATCTTGGGTTCAGGAACTGGAATCACAATACATTTACATTTGGCAGGCACTTTTATCCAAAGTAACTTACGTTGCATTACACTATACATTGACCCCTGGGATTGAACCCATGACCTTGGCATTGTTAATGCCATGCTCTAACCACTGAGCTACAGGAAAGCTACATAAGTAGCTGTCTACTAGGACAACTGGCTGACTTGGGAACTCCAGACAGGAAACACAAATAATCCATAATCAACAATAGAAAAACAATAATCCTCCATGAAGCACACCAGAGAATTAACATGCTGCTAAGCTAACTGTATGTACAATACTAAAATAAGCAAAACACACAGCATAAACCAACACTGAATAAAACAGCCAATTTTCACATTTAAAGCTGAAAAAATAAAAACAACACTGAATGTTTGTACCAGAACAAACTACTCAGATCTCAAAATTGTGATTTTTGTTAATTTAAAAGGGAGGGGGTACGTTTAGGGGTAGGGTTAGTGTAGGAGGGTTAGCGACAGAATATACAGTTTGTATAGTATAAAAACCATTACATCTATGGAATATCCCCATAACCAAATATGCCAATGTGTGTGTGTGTGTGTATAAGTCACATACTGTTGAACGGATTGTTCTGCGTCTGAAGTCGACAGGAAACAGCTTCTCCTACATCCTTCTTCTTAACGCACTGAATCCCCAGATTCTGGAAACTGAAACAAACACAGAACATGGTTGTTGTCATGACAACCTTATACAGTGACATCTGCAGCAAGACAGTTTCAAACTGAAGGAAGAAGAAACACTCAAATGAGCCGGAAACATTTCAACAAGCTTTGGTTGAGCCCAAACAGGAAGTATGAACTCTTCTTTCGAGGGCAATGGTCTAAAGTTAGTGCTGACCAAAATAATCTCAACAAAACTGCTGAAACACACACCTGTGAATCCGACGCTCCTGTAAATCTGCCTCATAATATCCATGTTTACAGTCTTTGCCCACCAGCTCATGTGGGTGGGGTTTATACGGCTGGTTCTTGGTTACCAAGGAGATCCTCACCCTTATTGGCCCGTTGTAGTTGTGAACCTACGAAATAGCCAAAAGATGAATATGACGAATTATACAGTGCATAAATCACCAGTCAAGAGTTTAAATAAACAGAGTAACTGTAGTCCAAATGTATGTTCAATTATTTTTAAAGAATCGAACAACATTTTAACTTCTTAAAGCCATTTTCGTCTATTGTCTATATATCAGACCAACCAGTTTTGTTGTGATGTTGTCTTTTAATAAAGATTTTACCTGGTTTACACCCATCAAATTCCACTTAATGAGAAAATAATATAACGTTATTAATAGATGTTTCCATCCCTTTTCTAGCCGCATTTTGGGCTATTGCCAAAAAGGCCTGGTTGGAAATGCCAAGATAAATCTAAAAATGCACATAAAAATATGTGTCCAACTGAATCAACAAATTTTGTTATTCCATAAGAAGATATGCGCATAAATTATGATGGAAAAAACTTTAACCGTATAAATTTGTTGAAGAGAGTGAGACTTATGTTTGAATGGATGACAAGATCTGATCATCAAAAAAGACCTACAATCACTTCTCCTATTGCGGCTACTTTTATTTTTCTTAGTGCTAGTTGCTGCCAATTTATCAGGAAAATTATCAGGATGGAAAAAAACGTAAGAAACAGCTAACCCACATCTTTCCAGTATTTAGTACTTTTTTTTACTCTGATCTGTGCTCTGATCTGATCGGTCTGGCAGTATAACTCACTTTGATTGCAGGGTGTGTTTTGGTGGTATCATTACTCTTCTCTCCCGGGATGCTGCCAGCAGATCGTCCCTCACATTTGTAGCGGAAACGCATTCCTCGCGCCTTCGGCTGCTCGATTATCTCCACGTGTGGATGGTCTTGAGAACAGCACAGAGATAATGCACACAGTTTCAGTCAGACTAAGCAGGACTAAAGGCATGTTTCACCTGTGGATGGAGTCTGTGCTGTGAGCTACATGAATACATCAGCATTGATACAGATGACCAGACGATTCCCACTGACTGCTTCTGATGTATTAGTTTGAGACAGGAATGATTCAACCCCCAATACAGGCCCAGTGCACAGTAAACACACATTACATGTACACAGTACAATACATGACAAAACATTTCAACTTTTAAATGGATGATTTACCACAAAATAAAAACTTGTCATTATTTACTGTCCTTCATATCATTATAATCCTGTCTAACTTTCTTCCAAAAAGAGGAGAGCTAGCGGGGAATTAAGGGAATTATCCCAAAGTTACAATGAACAGGCATAGAAATCTTTAGACAGGACACAAAAGCACCATTAAGTGTAGGATAACAGTCATCTGTGTGAACGATTCTGCTTTTTCTCTGATTCTAACTCAAAGTTATCAGCTTTAGAGGACCTATAACATATGAGTGATACATTCAGGAAATTGTATGGTATTTTTTTCATCTCCAGTCCAAGAACAAATCAAAAGCTGCTTCCTAAAGACAAACAGACATTAGACATTGTTTTGCAGTACTCAGAAGTGAACTTGAAACAAATTCTTGACTGTAGTAAACATGTTCACTTCTGAGTACTGCAGTATTATAGACAGACACACAGACACTTGACCCACCTTGGGACACTGTGGGCAGCCCCCAGGTGTGAAACAACCCTGAAAGAACAAATGCAAGATTAACATCCAAGCAAACCATATAAGACTGACATTATATTTAAACTGTATTACAGTACAGACATGTGTCAGTATTTGTTAATAATGAGCAGCAATTATCATACGAACAGAGGTGAAATATGGCCTGAACCAATATAGGTAAAGAAATTCAGAAAGAGGGTAAGAGAGGGTAAGAGAGGGTAAGAGGGTTTGTGTTTAACTCGCCTGGTAGGTCAAGTGAACACAAGAGCTTTCATTTATAACTCAATTAGGGGATAACTTGTAAGTAATATGATGCACAATATTTAATACAACAATGCTTGAAGTTGCTAAAATCAAGCTAAATATTTATTATTTAAAAATATATAATAATATATAACATTTAAAAAAAGAAAATTACATAACCAGCATAGATGTTTCACATTCATTCTGGGAATATTCCATAATCCAATCAGTGTCTCTGTTTACACCTAAAAGTGATATGCAAATGTATGACAGTTTGAAATTGTAACCCTAAACTGAATCTAATACACATCACTGCATGTAAACAGTTACTGGCCTTTAACTTCAATAATCTATTATAGTTAAACGGAATATTTAAAAAGAAGAAATTAGACATTGTTTTGCAGTTTTATATAAATACTGTATTGACTCTATTATGTTTAATTAGATCCAAAATTAAATGAAGCAAGCTTGATAAGCTTGGGTTAACACATCTTCACCTTGTGGGTTTTTGTGAGAGGATTTTTTCAATGGCTTTCCAGCTGGTAAAGACCAATAAAATTGTGTTTTTGGGGCAGGACCATGTAGCTCTAAATGAGGAAGAGGATGCTGAGAAAACATCTGTTTAGAAAAAGATACTATGAATATACGATAAAACAAATACTATAAAAACGTCAAAGTCTGTATGACACATTCATTATATTCCCAAATATAGGTACTAATGAGAAATGAAATCTCTGACTAGTCTGAATTAATCATGACTGTTCTTGAGCTGTGTCATTCTGTGGGTCTGTATAAATCATGACTGTTCTTCAGTTGTGTCATTCTGTGGGTCTAGATAAATCATGACTGTTCTTCAGCTGTGTCATTCTGTGGGTCTAGATAAATCATTACTGTTCTTCAGCTGTGTCATTCTGTGGGTCTGGATAAATCATGACTGTTCTTCAGCTGTGTCATTCTGTGGGTCTGGACAAATCATGACTGTTCTTCAGCTGTGTCATTCTGTGGGTCTGGTTAATCATGACTGTTCCTCAGCTGTGTCATTCTGTGGGTCTGGATAAATCATGACTGTTCTTCAGCTGTGTCATTCTGTGGGTCTGGATAAATCATGACTGTTCTTCAGCTGTG
>JAZGTI010017536.1:0-12147 GCA_036877585.1 Botia kubotai | reverse complement strand
GCCCCTACGGGGCTTAAGCTTACGTATCTACAGTCACTCAATTTGTTTGCTATCATTTTAGGGTTTTAAATGTAAACATTGTAACTTCAGGCAGTATGAAAAAATAACATTTACAAATGCTACATTCAAATTCAAAATGAGTTTTTAACCAAACAGAAAAAAATAAAATATTTATCTATAGTTTTTAATCACCATTCAGCCTATAAAGACTGATATGATTTTTTTTTGTCCATGCCACCCAAGCAAAAAGAGAAGACATGACTTTTTGAAAATATTAAAATATGATTTTTTAGATCCAGTCCAGTTTTGTTCTTGTAGACAAGTAGACAGACGAGTTCTTGTCATCTATTTCTGTCAAAATCTCAGCAGATCAGGTGGCGGTTGGAAAATCTTTCTTTACAGATGATTTTAAAAAGTGAGTGTGATTTAGCAGTCGCTTACAGAGGGTGTTTTCACACCTGAGCGTTTGTTTCGGAATGGTGGTGCATTTTCGCCCTTGGTTCGGTTCGTTTAGGCATATGTGAACATGGCAATCATGCTCTGATCCGCACCAAAACAATCGCTCCGAGACTGTCTGAACGAGGTGGCCAATTGCAAACCCCCGATTGCAAACAAACTCTGGAGCGGTTCGCAATAAGTGTGAAAGCAATCTGACACAACGGACCAACAAACCATATTTCTTTATATAATAGCAGCATGCATGAATGCACATTTTCCACAATGATACCCATAAAAATATTTTATTATGACCATAAAATGGTTTACTTAAATGAAAAATTATGTTTCCTTAACACATTTAAATAATCGACATGCTGCAATTTAGCTGCTGCTAAATGCTGCTGTCTTATTGTTTTATTAACCATGAACATTCCTGATAGCTGTTTGGTGACGACTTCTGGTAAGCACGTCAACGCCATTTAAAACCAAAGTGCGTGGAGTAGGATGTGTTTGGCTCTGGCTCTCGCCAAATTAGTGTTTTATAAAGAAAATAAGTGCCTAACATTTTAAAATACTGTGTGGAAACGGCTCCGAGCGTTGTCTTTAAAGTAAGCAAACGCTTTACATTTTGGTCAATGGCGGAAAAACTACGAAAATACAAATACGATGTATTATCCGGTACCAGACCTAACGAGCTTTACCGTCACCCGATCGTGGGCGACCCCACCCCCGCTGGACAGCCCAGAAAAGATGGATGCTGCGGCCTTGAAATTCTCTGCTCGCTAAAAGCAGATATTGTGGAGGTAATTAGAACTGAATTAAAAGACACGCTGGCAAATGATTTCAGTGCAGTTAGAAACGAAATACAAGCAGTTAAAACAGAAAAATAAAAAATAATACGGAGGCAATACATTCCGAGATGGAGCAAATGAAGGCCATGATTAAGGAGGTGGAGGGAGGTGCCTCTGCAGGCTGTGGTGGAGGAAGGGAGCCTCTGCAGGCTATGGTGACCGAGTTAAAAGCTGAGGTGGCTACACTGAAAGGGAAATGCAAGGGGAGGGAAGGATGAGATGGTGCAACGTTAGAATAATTGGGGTACTCGATTAAACGGACGGCTCAAGCTCTACTGCATCGGTTTCAAAGCTACTAAGTGAAACGCTACAGCTGGAGAAGGATGTGCTTATGGACCGTTCACATAGAAGCGCAGGGCCAAAAAGGTCGGACGGGAAACCGCGCCATCGTGGCTAAACTTCACTATTATCATGACTGTGTTGAGGTGCTGAGACTACGCGCACTCGAGCTCCGCTAAAATTTAACGAAGCACCAATCGCAATTTTCCCGGTTTATACGGCAAGCGTTGCTAAGGCTAGAGCTAAGTTCACTGAGGTCCAGAACCTGTTACGTGATTGTCAGGGCGAGTGGTTTGGAATCCTATTCCCAGCCCGAATACGTATCTCACATGACGGTAAAGGAAAAGAATTCACAGATGCAGAAGAAGCTATGAGGTATGTCAAGAAGGACATAATTTCTACAAAGGCTCAAAAGTAACTGAAAGACTGAGTTCTATGCAAACTTAACCAAGCTTTGTTTTTCTATCTCTAGTTTTTGCCAGAAGGGGTAGAAGTGTGTTATTTAGTGATGCTCTGATTTATTTCTAAAACTTACTTAAACATTTTTGCTGTTGATGTCAATACCACAGAATATCTTTATTTTAAAAGTACTGTTTAAGTTATTAGTTTTGTTTAGTTTTGTTCATTCACCAGAGCTATTTCTACAGATGTCTGTTCTTTCTTTTTAATTACTATCATGTGTCCTTTGTAAGTTTCATATGTACAAACACTTCCCCTTAAAATGACTGATTCTAATACTCCCAGAGGGGCAGGTGGCTGCTCAGTCAACTTCATAACTTGGAATGTTAAGTCACTTAACCATCCAGTGAAGCGCAAAAAGGTGATTGCGCATTTAAAACAACTTAATGTCGATATTGCATACCTTTAGGAGACCCATCTACGTACAATAGATCAGTTTCGGCTTAGAGGGAGCTGAACAGGACAGGTATATCATTCTAATTTCCATTCGAAGGCTAGAGGGGTAGCCATACTTGTTAATAAAAACACCATTTACAATGACTAGTGTAGAGGCTGACCCATTGGGACAGTATGTTGTTGTGGTGGGGGCAGCTTTATTCTCTTCCAGTCATCTTGACTAACATTTATGCACCAAATTGGGACAACCCTGCATTTTTTTCAAACCTTTTCTCTCGTTTGCCAAACATGTCATCACACCATCTTGTTCTTGGTGGTGACACGAATTGTATACTCTCCTCGGTTCTAGATCGTAGTTCAATTAAGGAGACTTCCCTGTCGAAATCAGCAAGCACAATTAAACTTTTTCTGAAATCCTATGGCATAGCTGACGTGTGGCGGTTTCGCAATCCTACCTCCAGAGAATACTCCTCCGTCCATAAGACCTACTCCCATATGGATAATTTTTTTCTAGACAGAAGACTTCTTACCCTTGTTACTGAACGTGACTACGGAGCTATAGTTATTTCAGATCACGGCCCCCTAACGCCAATTATGTCCTTTTTCAATCAAACGTCAGGTATGTCCTTTTCAACTATATGGGAGTCATTAAAGGCAGTGGCCAGATAATTTCATATTGTGCAAATAAAAATAAAAAACAACACACCTCGGCTTAAAAAATTGTCGGATGAAATACTAAAGCTAGACATGCTAAATAGTTGCAGACCTTCTGCCGAAGCAGTGAAAATTGTGTATTATTGCAGACGGAGTTATTGCATACGGCAGGCTGAGAATCTCATTTTAAAGTTTTTTTAAAGTTTGCTCATCAGCTGAGACAAAGAACTGCCAATCAAACTATTCCTGCTATTAATGATTAGCAAGGTTTAAAAACACCATTAGCTTAAAAATTTATTCCAGCTTCCAGAATTTTGACCAATCACTATATAGCTCCGAGCCAGTTGTGGACCCTCCCTTGATAGAAGAGTTCTTAAAACCTGTGCACGTCCCCTCCATAGACCCAGAGATGGCTGCCGAATTGGAAAAAGACCTTGCATTGGCAATCAGATCTATGCAAGGTGGCAAATCACCAGGGCCAGATGGTTTTCCAACAGATTTCTTTAAAAAATTCGTACCAATTATCAGCCTCTTCTATCTGGCCTGAAGCAAGATCTTGAGCGCTGGGACCATCTGCATGTGACTTGTATTAAGAAAGTTTGGTCCATTTGGAAATAGTGCCTTGTAAATGCGAACCGAACCAAGTTGAAATTGCAACATTGTAGCAACTTAACCCCCAGTTTCTGAACAACGCAATCGATTTAAAGGCGTGAAAACACCCTGAGAGACATTCCTACATGACAAACGCATCATCGGGAGTGATAAAGGGAGCTTGTTTTTTGTAGCAGGTGCAGACATCTGACCACAAAGAATTGTTGTCACATATTTTTAAATTTGGACGTTTCCATCACAAGCTGTACTTGTCCCTACAATGTTGACAAAATTGACTTCATAAATATATAAATAAGAATTTTAACTCAGAGTTTACCAATAAATGGTGTTAATTATTAACACAACATAAAATTCTTTGATGTTTCCATTTTTTCCATGAGTGTGTGAATCGTGTGAATCGTACAAAGATGTGACGTCATTAGTGTACCTCTCCTTGTAGGTGTTTTAGCAGCAGAGGTTAAAAGGCTCTTCACCATGGGCACACTGTGTGTTTTGGAGGATGTGCTGGTAAGGTGTAAGTGTGCCCCCACCTTGCGGCTGGTATATGCTGCCTCTTCTTCTCTCTGTAATCTGACACACACACACACACACGCATGCGCACACACAGCAGCTGAGCCACGCCATTCAAAACCAATTACAAAACATATATAACACATCCTCTACATTATACATTACAAAATAAGATCAAATGAATGAGGATTCACCTGAGACTTCAGCTGTGACAGAACCAAGCCTCTACAAGAGTTTTCTGAAATAATTTCTAAAAGGTCAGAGACACTATTCTGACATATGACATGTTATTTTTTGTATTACAAACTTCTGCAGTTGGTAACTTTTGCAAATTATAAATCATCATTATAAACCTAATTTCCAGGTAGCGCAAATAGAGCGTTTTGAACTCTGATCTGTTATGTATTTGCTTAAAAAAAGATTTTAAAAATGTTAATTTCATCAGGGACAGTTTATAACATCACTGACATGCTGTTATGTAGGACTGATGAATTAACAAATGTAAAGATTATACATTTTGAAAGACTTCCAGTAGGACATACCATTATAATCAGACAATTGGATGGTTAAAACAGAGATGTTGTATTCTTTTATCAGATTCACAAGCATATTTGTGAAGCTTTTTGTTCATTTTGTAAAGTGACAGTTTATCATTTGTGTGCTATCATTGTGTTTCTGCATCTATACAGTTGGTCTAGCACACAGTTTTCCCACTGTCCAGTGAGACCTCAGGTAAAGACCAGCCTGCAAAACACTGTAAAACTGTAGCATGAAAATATCAAGGCTGCGTCTGAAATCTCTAAAATGCTGTCTCCCCGGAGGACACATTCCAAGGTAGGAAGGCATTAAGGCATGTCCGCAATGTTTGCTTCACCTATCTCCTGAGATACCTTTATCTAATCAGTTTCTGAGGGCAGTGTAGATGTATTCTTTGCTGTGTTTGATATCTCACAATACTGTGCATGTGCGTCTTTAAGAAAGGTGACTGATCAAGCAGGGTCAAGCTAAAAAAATATATATAAATGGTGTCTGAGAGGGCAGTCAGAAAACAAATTTGGAGTAGGGCAGCGAGTCAACAAGAAAGCTGCCCAAGCTTTCAGACGGGCCTATAGTAAAGTAGGGGGTGGAAACGCACATCTTAAATTCCACCAATTGTAGAATGACCCTCACAGATGGACAAAACCTACCAACTTGTCTCACCTCTCAGCCAATGCTCTGTCATGCTCTATCTGCTTGGCTCGGGCACATTGCTTCTCATCCCACCAGCATTTGGAGCAGAGGCCTTGCCAGACAGTGTTACTGTAGAAACCACATCCTCTCTTACACATTAGGTCTGCCTGTTGCACACTGAAGGCCCTGCGCTCCACACTAGAGCTCATCCTCCACTGAGAAAACAAACAACAGTACAGATTCAAACTCTAAAATATTTTAGAGTTTTAGACAAAAAATTGCTAAAATATTTACATATTAATTAATGACAGAAAATGACAAGCACAAAAAAAACTACCTTTAACTATAAAAGTAAAAAGAAATATATAAAGAAAAAAGATTTATATCTGACAGGGCTGTTTGTAGATTTTGAAATGGACACAATACAATGTCATCAAATCCACCTTGAGTGACACATTGTACTGCAGGGGTGCCCAAACCGGCTCATGAAGGGTCAGTGTCCTGCACATTTAGTTTCAACATGTCTGAGCACACCTGCCTCGAAGTTTCTAGCCTGCCTAGTAAGACCATGATTAGCTGGTTCAGGTAAGTTTTATTAGGACTGCAGCTAAACTTCAGGACACTGCTCCTCCAGGAGTAGGATTGGGCACCCCTGCTGTAATGTTTTAATAATATTAATAATATTGTATAAGCAAATATTATATTATTAAAAATTTAAAAAGGTTATTTGTTTTATATTCACTGTCATGTTTTTGACCAATATACTATTCTTAAAAAATGTAATGTATAACTTTGTAGCAATGCACATTGTGAGATTTTAATTAAATGAATATGGCATTCGTATCAATCTATATACAAAATTTACCTAGACATTATCATTATTAGAAATTATGACTGTGCCATAGGCAAGTCACAGAATCTTGAGTTAAGTGAATCATGACAGCGAGTTTAAACTAAACTAACAGAATGATCTTTAGTGTCATTGTGCCAGTTTAAAGACAAGTTTCATAAGAAAACCTCAGAAATGTGTTCATAAAAACACATTTTTTTACCTGATAAATAGACTGAACTTTCCAAACGTTTAATATATTTAAAAGCGCTCTGGCGAGATATATTTAAAGCTTGTATCGCTCGTCTTTAACGTTTGTGTTGTTGACGGAAATCCTAAAGCGCTCTCACTTCCTGCCTGACTGCAGTCAAAATAAAAGTCTACGTCTTTTAGTTAAAGGCAGGGTAGGCATAATGTGAGTGCAGCCCAAAAAAAATTAAATCCGTGTCCAGTGAGAGCCCGGCTGTAAATATACCGCGGGCTGCGCCTTCTAGCACATGTCCCATGCTGTATACTTTACCATCTGAGCAGGCTATCTTGTCCTTAATGTAAATCATTTACACAGGCATGTATGGATATGCCCGTTAGTATTCAAGATGTTAGATTTTTTTAAACCTACGTACCTGCTTACTCATGCTATGGATATATTGGTCTGATTACAATCCTAAAGACAAATACCTTTACAGTTACTGTCTCTACATCTTACATACATTTTGACACGCATAATTAATATAGCTATGAATATAACAGTCAGATTATTCACATATTGTTAATGTACATGGAAGATTTGCAATAATACTGTGTATTCTAAAATACTATGTTTTCATATTTTTCAGCTTTATGGTTTCTTTTTCCCTATTTCTATATAATTATTTCATATTGCTATCATTATTATTGTGTCTCTGTTTAACAGTATGTTTTCAGTACAGCTGCTTTGCAACAAAGCAAAATTTGTGTTATCAAAAAGGTTGATCAAAATCAGAAGTATGTTACAATTTACAAGTGGAGTTTATTGTAATTTCAACCATATACAAGTACATAGTGAAATGAAACAACATTTCTCCAGACATAGGTGCTACATAAGACAAACACTAAACAAACACTGAACATCACACATATACAAGGGCTACATAATTTAAACATAATATATACATAATGTGCACAAGTGCAAACATGTGCAGACAGCACAAGACAGTACAAAGACTATTGGGACAGACTATGAGCATAGTAAGAGCTTACTTGAAATAAATTTTTTAATTTTACTTGAAATAAATTATTTGAAATAAATAAATAAATAGTTATTTATAGGTGCGTTTCTGTAGCCCATTTGCTAGGGCATTGCATTAGCGGCACAAAAGGTCATAGGTTTGATTCCCAAGGAGCAAATGACAAAACTGACAAAATGCGAAATGTATAACTTATAATATAAAGCGTTTTATCGAATTCACAGTTATAAATATATAGCCAAAAATACACCTAACAACTGGCCCATATATTGTTTGCTGCCTTAAAGATGATTCAATCTCCACCCAAATATATAGTTTTTAATCCTCAACTTGTTTTAAACAATAAATAGGTCTAGCATTGACAGTCTTGTATTCTAACTGCAGTTAGCTAATGCAAGCAACACATCACTAACGCAACCAGTCATATTTGTAACATTTAGATAGCGCACAGTGA
Organism: Botia kubotai; assembly: GCA_036877585.1. Classification (NCBI taxonomy): domain Eukaryota; kingdom Metazoa; phylum Chordata; class Actinopteri; order Cypriniformes; family Botiidae; genus Botia; species Botia kubotai. The sequence goes on along the minus strand of JAZGTI010017536.1, from coordinate 4,269 downwards.
TTCAAAGCAAAAGATATTATTAAGTCATTGATGCAGTAAGTTACAATAATACAGTAATACAACATAACCTCACACCCCTTTAAGACTGGTTTGTCATATAAGGAAGTGTTCTGCTGTTTATGAAAGATTAAAATTACTTTCCTTTTATAAATAATTTCTTTCTTAAACAAAAGTGGATTTGTGTGTTTGTTTGTTTTTAACAGAATGGTTTATGAGTGTGATAATGACCAGATTGCCATTCAATGGAATGAAGAAGCTGGTTAGTGGAAATATTATAATATTGTTTACTCCATTTTCTGACAGTTTGAAGAAAATCTTATTAATCCTCTCACTGGATATATTTTATTTTAAAATGTTTTTATGACTGAAATTGGTTGCCTTGTTTATTTTGCAATATTAAACTTATTTGTTGAGTAAAATTGTACAACTGCTTGCATTCATTGATATTTAAAAATTCACGTCTCTATGATTGTCTTAATGTAACATAGGAATGTGAGTAATTATGACCACAATTGTTATAGAGGAGGCTTCCATACCGCCTCCTCCGCAATGCCAGAGGGAGCAATCACCTGAATATTGACTCAATTCCGGACTACATTTCCCATGAACCCACGCACCGTTTCCTGTTTGTCACATGGACCTCATTAGCTGACTATTTAAGCCACCATTTTGTTACTCTCTTTGCGATGTTTTGTATTGCTTTCCCGTGTGCATTTCAGAGTGTTTTTCCCCTGTGTATCTCACCTGGTTATAATCGGATTGTTTATTGGATTTTCGACTGTTTGCTGCCTGCCTTCGACCCTGTTTTGGATTAAGTTTTTGGACTGTTTGCCGCCTGCCTTGGACTGTGTACGTTTAGCATTTATGATTGTTTGCTGCCTGTTGAGGTCCATTGTTTGTCACATGGACCTCATTAACTGACTATTTAAGCGACCATTTTGTTGCTCTCATCACGATGTCTTGTATTGCTTTCCCGCGTGCATTTCCGAATGTTTTTCCCTGTGTATCTCACCTGGTTATGATCGGATTGTTTATTGGATTAACTGTTTGGTGCCTGCCGTGGACTCTGTACGTTTATCGTTTATGATTGTTTGCTGCCTGCCTCGACCGTTGCCTGGATTACGGTTTCTGATTCTGCCTAGTCACCTATATACCTGTCTGCTGTTGTTTTGTACCTTTTGCCTGTCTGATAAATGAATAAACATGCTGTAAATGAATCCTCATGTTCCAGCGTCATTGTCACAACAATAGCATGCGAAACATAATAACGTGTACGTACATTTGAAGATATTGTACATCACGTATTCCTCTCTCAATTAAACAGAAAAAAACAATTAATGCTGTATCTGTCACTTTCCAGACAAAATGCAACTTTAAATGTTCAACATAGTAATCAATGCACATTGTGCGTTAATATTTAGCAGAAACTAGCAGGTGACCATATTTGGTAATGTGATCACCCTTTGGCAACCAGATGTATTTTGCATTGAAATTTTGATGTGAGATGTAGTTTTTTAAAACCATTTAAAATGAGAAGTAATCATTTTTATAATCCTCACAATAGCCCGTTTAATATATTAATAATAAAATTGCCAGTTATGTATAACATATGTGTTATACATAGACACAAGCTTGTCATAAAACCTGTCAGGGTCCTGGCTTTCTTGTCTTTTTTTTTTTTTTCTAAATTCTCATGCCAGGATCCTAAAAGCACATGTTTTGTGTCAGAGCATGATGTTTGTATCATGATTCTATTCTAGTCTTGGTTTTTCTTTCTTGGAGTCAGGATCTAGACTCATGCTCTGTGTCTTGTGATCTGTGTTGCTTGTCTTTGTGTGGAAGCACATAGCCAATGTTTACTTTGTGCCATGGGCTCTCCATTCTTGAGTCTTGACCCTACCCTCTTGTTTCCTCATTAATTATTGCATTTAGTTCATGTCCTTCACCTGCACCTACTTTACCTGCCTTATTGCCTTATTGCCTATATTTATTGCTGTGTGTCTGTTGTGTTGTTGCTTGCTTGCTTGCTAAATATTCCTCAATACTTACGTGAGCGCCTCTCCTATTATAGTCCTTCACTGCGATCTGAAAATTCTGGCCAACTATTAGTACCCAGAATTTCAAAAACAAGTGCTGGTGGTAGATCCTTCTCATATTTGGCACCCAAATTTTGAAATAGTCTCCCAATGTTGTCCAGGAGGCAGATACACTTATTTTAAATCTAGAGTAAAGACCCACATCTTTAATCTTGCCTACACATAGTCATATGGATTTATTACTCAAATCCCCTAAGGGATTATTAGGATGCATTAATTAGGTAAACCAGAACCAGGAACACTTCCCACAAGAACAGATGTACTGGCTCCACACTAAATTTGTCTGTCTTTCATTCCCCAAGGTCCTGTAGTCAGCTAGATCCAAACTCTGAGACCAGATGGTCATTTTTTTTGTGTAAAGCTGTTCTGAAACTGGGTTTTTCCTCTCACTGTTCATGACAAAACCTGCCTGTTTAAAGTTTATTGTCAGGCTAGCAAGCTAATGTTAGCAAAGTAAATAGTTACTACTAATACATGATTGCCTAGACAACAGATACAACAAAACTAGAATGCAGAATGGTTGTTAAAGACCAGAAGCCAACTTTCATATGTTCTGATGTCCTTTCATAGCTATCACAGTCTGTCGTCACATGCTACGTCATCATGCGGCACCAATAAAGGTAAAGGAAAGCAGTGCATTATTACCACATAGCCATTAACATATTGTAAGAAAGTGATCCCAAAACCACAGAAACACAGAGTTTCTCCATCAGGTCTGTGTGTTGCCCAGACAGGTGACTTGCCGTTTCTGTCCCAAGGACTCTCAGTGCCCTGTGTTGAACAGAGAGCTTCTAAAGGACTTGCACAGGAAAAAGTAGATGAGCGGATCCAGCACAGAATTAAGGGAGGAGAGCCACAGTGTGCTCTCCTTCAGCTGGAAGAACAATAGCTTCTGCTGACAGTTAAACATCTGTCCTCTTGTCTGGCTGATGGTGTATGGCACTCGGGTGAAATGGAAGGGCACAAAGCAGATGAAGAAAACTGCTCACACAAGAAACATGGTAGCATGTACGCTGGTTTTGTTCTGCTATCCATGCCTTGCTACATGTGGAAGCGTGTGTGCAGGCATAAGACTTGTAGAGCTCTTTTGAGATGAATATGTAACATGATCACGGTTACAAGGTTTCCCCAGAATATCACCTAACAAATATAGTTGACCACTTCATGCCCATCTGTGTCTTCAGGTCACTGCACTTAAAGCGAGATGATGTGTGTGGAAGGCTTGTCAGAATGACGTTTGGTAGAGAAAGAGCCACCAGTGACGTCCATATGAATCCTGCAAGGAGCTTTCTGTGAAGGCGTCTAGAGTTGGGTTCCATGAAGGGACACATGGTCTTTCTGCAACGATCAATACTGATCAGGCCAAAAAACAGGATGCTGATGTACATAGTGAGGTAGAAAACCACAGATGGCACACAGCAGACAAACACACGCATCCTGACAGATGCTATGTTTAAATCGGTCAGGATCTTAAAGGGGAAGGTGAGTGTCATAAGAATGTCAGCCACCACAATGTTCTTCAGATTGATGATGAAGTGAGATTTCCTGGGGATCCTAAAGAACACCCATGCTGCCAGGCCTTCAGTGAAAAGCCCAGGATGAAGAGGATTGTGTAGAGGATGGGAAAAACTGTTGTCTTCTGAGTGCTTTCATGGGAGCAGGCGTTATTTTTTAAATTATTTTTACTGGTCTGTGACCTCCATCAGTGCTATTGTGAACTCCATGAATAACTGAGTCCTGTTAAAGACATAAAGCAACAGATTAGATTCAGAATGGCACACTACATGTGGCCATTCCACTAAGTATGTGCAGCAGGCATGGGATGTCCAGATACTCCTTTCAAATGTGCAGTTAAAAAAGAATATTGATATACTGTGCCCCACAACACAATGTTGTCAGTTTCTCGGTGTGATAAATGAAGTGGGTGCAGTATTATGCATGATTTTCAAACATCCCTTTATGATTTTGTAGTTCAAACAGTGGCGGCTACTGGTCTGTCAAATAGGGGAAGCTCATTTTCGGCCTACATCATAAAATTGTCTATTTATTTAAAAGTAAATTCTGCCCTACGTTCCTTTTCAAGAAAATGGTCTGTGACCCTGTCGTACCAACTAGGTGTCTTTTCCAGTGACTTGACCAGTGTCCTCTCAATGGCCAGCAGAGCTAGGCTGCT
>JAZGTI010017535.1:0-12148 GCA_036877585.1 Botia kubotai | reverse complement strand
TAAGAAAGAAAATAAGATAGATAGAAAGAAAGAAAGTAAAAAAGAAAGAAAGAAAGTAAAAAAGAAAGAAAGAAAGTAAAAAAAAGAAAGAAAGAAAGTAAAAAAAAGAAAGAAAGAAAGAAAGTAAGTAAGAAAGAAAGAAAGAAAGAAAGATAGAAAGAAAGAAAGTAAAAAAAAGAAAGAAAGAAAGTAAGAAAGTAAGTAAGAAAGAAAGAAAGAAAGAAAGAAAGAAAGAAAGATAGAAAGAAAGAAAGTAAAAAAGAAAGAAAGAAAGTAAGAAAGAAAATAAGATAGATAGATAGAAAGAAAGAAAGAAAAAAAAGAAAGAAAGAAAGTATGAATGTAATGTAAATACAGTATAATGGAATACGATTTAGATCAAATATTGGGCAGTAACTAACTAACTACAACTGACCTTCTCAACTGTTTGTTATTCATCATCCTTTTATCAAAATACAGCAAAGTTATGTAATGTTACCAAATAAGCTTTGTGTTAGAAGTCAAGGTAATGTAATTAAATTAATGTGATACAGTATGAACAGACTGAGAGATCTGATAAAGAAATATGAATATTACACTGAACATTGAGATGCTCTTGAGGATAAATCTGACATCATCTGCTGCAAACACGGATTAAGTTCCGGCTACATTCTGGTACGAAACACTCTCAGTTCACAAACCAATTCCTGATGGATAAAAAGTCCTTCCTTTTATCCCCCATATTGAGTATTTAGTTTAATTCTACCCAGAAATATTCCATTAATTACCTCTTTATAGAATTGTTTATTTATCTGTACATTTTATCTGTACATTTTATCTGTATCTGATACATTTAGAATGAATTTGTTATTTATTATAGTTTGTCTGATGCTGTCACTCTAATTATTATCATTCATTTTTCTTGGCAGATACTTCTGGCAAAGATCTGATTGCCGTGTAATTGAGAAAGATATTTCTCTTCTAAATAGCTCTCTAAAGGTGCTTTTTTGCATTGGTCTGAAGGGTAGACTATAGTTACCAATACTGTCCACAGATCAGCATCCATTTACAGCATCTCCATCATTTCCTTCCAGCATAACGGAGCTTCACATCCTCAAGTCTGTGTTTTTATTGACTGGCCTTTGGAGGTGCTCAAACCCATTTGTTTAGGATCTAATCTATTTTCCTGCTTGCCGAAAACAAAGAAATGATTAGAAAACTTTTCCAAACACAGCGACGTTTGCTCTCCCATCATTCCCTAATTTGATTCAACTTCTCAAACAGAGCATGTAATTCATTTAGAGGAAGACAATGTCCAATTGCAATGGAAAGCCGGTGTGGCAGCGCTTTGCGTAAACAGGGGGCGAGAAACGGCGTCGCCGGGATCAGACCGTTCTCTAATCCTTTCTCCCTCATCCATGCATGGTAATTACCAAGCTGAAAGAAACTCCTATTATTAGTTATTTTAAATAATGAGCCGCACAATAGCTGAGGGAAACGCTATTCTTCAGAGAAACATCTTAGCATGGCCTGCTGAGGTTTCATAAGCAGCGTTCTTGCTCCGAACACAGAGACATGTCTGATCAATGGACGCTTCTATGAGCTACAGGGAAGATTCCTTCAGTCCACTGTAAAATGCGCTTGTGCGTAAGTGCATAAATGCATTTCCCAAAATTGCTGTTAACTTACTGCTAAGGTCCGGGTCAGAATTAACCTGCAACAGCAATTGAGAAGACGCATTTTAGATAAAAATTAACAAATAAACGAATTTCTTATCGATAAATGCAGTTCACAGTTGCCAAGCAACACAGCAGCTTCTATAGCTTGTGTGGTTATTTAGTAGCTTTTAAAAGTGACTTTGACTGCAGCTCATCCAATCAGAATTTTAATTATATTTTGTTTAAAGGTAAAAGATTCCAGGCTAGCTTTAAAAGCACGCCGCCTCCGACACACAAGAACGCGATGCAAGCATAGTTTGACAAGCAAGTAGGACATCCTATATTCGGATCGAATGCAATGATTGGACGAACATTTTATTATCCCGCACCTTCCACGGAAAATATTAAAACATCTACAAATATTTAGACCACTTTAAGCAATCGCATTAAAAATATGCCATCATTTGCTCCGAGGTCACATAGCACTAATTGCATTACACGACCTCGTCGCAATTACATTTTTTAACAGAAATTGGAATGTAAAACTTCAGAATTTAACCAATATCAGTTTACAGGCGCTTACATTGGCTATTTTACAGCGTGGCTCATCCAATAAGAATTCAGAGTCAGAACTATCCGTTTTATTACTCTTTTTTTTATCTTTGAAAGAAGCCTCGAGCAATCAGTGCCAGCTAAGCTGCATGGAGTCGCGAAAGGCCGTTTTAATTTGTGAGGTGCTCAAGTAGCTGAACTCTGGAGACACAAGGGCCCTTTTGAACATGCAGGGCGGCGCGTCTGGTGCCTGGCCACTATCATCCCTGCAATTACAACACATGCAACATGGCCCAGAGCAACTAATCCACCCTTAATCTGCATCCCAGGCTTCAGAGAGAGAGACAGCTGCTAAAAACATCCTTCAGAAGGAGAGAAGCAGAATAAACTCCTGTTGCCCTGGTACACAGCGTCCTGCTTTACGTCAAGAACACTGCTTAGTACTAATGTTTACATGTACATTTATGCATTTGGCAGACACTTTTATCCAAAGCGATTTACAGTTCATTCAAGTTATACATTTACGTTTTTTGTCAGTGCATGTGCTCCCTGGGAATCAAACCCACAACCTTTGCGTTGCTAGCGCAATGCTCTACCAACTGAGCTACGGGAACACTTTTTAGTTTACTTATTAGTAACACTTTAAATGAACCTTATCTATATTACACATAGACATAAATTATAATGCTATACAAATATGTAGCTTTATATTATGTTTGTTACATTATGTATATATTTATATGACTTATAAATATATACCTTTCTATTATGGAGAAAGGTATTGATATAGGCCTATACATTATAAAGTATTATATATATATTCATACATAACAGTAATCAGACAGTACTTAATTTATCAAATGCTTGACTTTTTCTTGTATTACACTAGGCCATTAATAAACCACTCAAGAGTACCATATCCAACCATATCCGGAGAATGTAGTTATTCCAAAAGTAAACTTTTTTGGTACAACATAGTGATCATATATCTACATATGGCCCATTTTATTTGCCTCATGTTGTGTAGGTGCATTTACATGTTAAGTCACGGTTGGTAGAACTGGTTCTGGTCAGGAACCTGAACACTGGGATTCATTACGCTTTAATCCCTTTAAATCTCAAACATGGATTTATAAATGTGAAAAAAGCTCGTCTACATCTCCAGAGATATTCCCCAGCTGCACACACTGCAGTTCTGCATCACCTTACAGCCCACCGGGTCAGATGAGCTTTTAGTCATGACCCTCACAGCACTCCAGTGCTTCTCGAAACCATGTCCTGCACTCCTTCATGGGTTTATCTTTTTACTTGTGCTCAAGTATCTTAAAAAATACTACATCTGACATGTCTCCTCTACAGTTACAAAACAGACCTCAGCAATCTTCAAACCCGCTCTTCAAACTTTGCAATGTAGTCAGAAATTGCAGTACAAACCGAACATTAACAAAAGTAACAAAATGCCACAGTTGTGTTTTTATGAAAGGGAAAAGTTCATTTGTCCACTCTAGAGAATTAAGTCCCGCCTTCTAACATTCTCATAACCAAGCAATAATGTAAATACAATATCAAAAAACTGGACATATATTGTATTACGAAAACGCTCTTACAACTTAAAATTGTTAGCTGGGTATGTAGGAAGTTGAAGGATTTGAAAATACCCAACATTTTAAAAATGCTGGGTGAATTTTAGCCTAGCATGCAGGTGGCCTAAAATCCTGCTTCAAGGCATCTTTATATTCCGCTACTGTGCTGGACTTTCTAATTAGCCACGTGACACCCTTTGTGTTATTTCTCTTTGCAATATGGATCCCCAGGTGTTGACATTGTAAAAATTCTGGGTACAGCCAACCGACCTCAGAGATTATAAAGAGCTCACATCGAGTAAAGCAAGAAAGAGAGTAAATCAGCAGAACCTTAGTTAACAAGCTTGTTCTCTATTAGGAAATTAGAGCAAATTTATTTTTCTCTCCTTAGCTCCCATTGGGAGATCATGGCCCTCCCAGTTCATAGTCTTCTCTAATTCATTGCTTTTTAACGGCCTCTTTTCATTTTTCCTCTCGTCTTGCTGTCATTTCGCCTCTCTCTGAGGCACTTTATTAATGAAACGGAAGATTGTTATTTCTGATACTCGCATCCACCTTGAGACAAAGGAGGAGAGAAATAAAGAGAACTCATTTGCATCTGTGGATCTGAGAGACATTCAGTGGGTCCTGAATGCTGAGGTTGACTGACATTATACCCGAGGCAAAATCTTTTTCCGAGCTTACAAACAGAGCTACATTCCAACACCTGTATGTGTACTTTGCTAGCGTACCGGCTACTTAATGTAATATGCTATGTTGAAAGTATGTTGAAAATGTGCTGTTGAATTGATGAATTAGCATTAAAAACACCGAATCGAAGATGATGATTATCCCTGATAAAAATGCTGATGAATTATGGAGGAAGTTAAATTTATACTGTATGCTGTTTACACACAGGTGTGTGTTAACTAGCTGTTTCACAACCGCTTAAAATGCGACTCAGCCAATTAGAATTTAGAGTCAGAAATGTCCATTACATAAACCATGAACAAGATTTATTCTACAGCTCTTCAGCTACAGAAGATAAAAAGACTTTATAAATGACAAATCATTAAGCAACATTTAAAAATACTATGTCTGAGCTTGCCAAGGTCACGGGTTCTACTCTTTGGAAACAAATTTGCTGATTAAATGTGTATCTTAAATGTACTGCAGGCTTATTTGGATAAAAGTTTCTGTCAAATTAGGTAAGATGGGGGTCTGACCGCGGCTCACAGTAGCAGATTTCTACAGAACGATTCTGCTGTCAGCGTGTGGGCACAGTTCAAAACCGATGCCACTGTGAGTCTGATATTTTCCATCTGTTTTATCATCAATAGCAGGCGGCATGTGCAAAAAAACGGGATAATTACACCTAGAGCCGTACGGCAACAGAGGTCAAAATCAAGGTCTTAAACGATGTCTTAACTGAACCCTCCCCTCCCTTCAGCCGGAGCTTAACTCAGCCCTGGGGAACGTTAAGACAAAATGATCCAATCATAACAAAGAAAACTCACAAAATGAAAGATATCTTTCAGATGGACAGTAGATACTGTCATTGACCTCTGTGGACGTTCTCTGCTTCAGGAAATGAGGTTTGCCCAATCATCACCACCTGCTTCTAAATCAGCTGTTGTGTATTTGCTGGACAACAGTCCATTCTCTGTTATTTCTTCATTAAAAACCATTCACATCATATAGAAGGCACTATTATAAGCAGTCTTCCTAAAGGTTTTTTAGGTTGTAAGAACATTTCTGTAACGTTTCCATTATGTAACAAATGTAATAAAAATTTGAAAGTTCTAGGAACGGTCCAAATTGTCCAGTTTTTTTAGACATTGTATTAACATTATTGCTTGGCTATAAAAACGTTATTCAAACATGTATTAATTCTGTAATATTCACTAAACATTTCACTACTACTAACATGTTTAATATATATGATATAGAACTAATAATGTTCTACTAATGTTACTGCATAACTGCTTTTGATAACCTTAAAGACATCAGACAATGTTCTGAGAACGTTCCCTGTTATCTGGTTATGGGATATGAATGTTTGCTTTCTATCCATCTCATTAGGAATAATGCAGGTAATAAATCAACAAAATTGTACTCATTTTCTTGTTCAGCCCTTTCCCTCAGTTGCCCCAAAGCACACAGAGTTTAACGCTGTGGCAGAAACAGCCCTAAAAGCCTCTTCATTGATGCATTGATACATATTTCATGAAAACATGATTTGGATGTTGCCAATGGCAACCACCATCTCAGTAATCACAAACATGTCTGGGCAGTATACAGTCTAACTGTAACTATAAATACATTTATTAAGACTACATACAAAGGACAAACTGACCACACAACAAAAAAAAACTTTCACGTAAGTATGCTTTAAACAAGATAAGTGTACTTCCAAAACAAAGTAAAGAAGTCATTATTTTTTAGAGAATATTTCCTCATTTTATTTACCCCATTGGCAAACCGATATGCTTTTTTTAAACACAAACATCATAAAATGTGGTTAGATTTCTGCTTTAAACAAGAACAAAATCAATTTGCCAATGGGGCAATGGAAGGAAAATTCAGTTTTGCATCTCAAATAGAATTTATCTTGCTGCAAAATCTAGATATTATTTTACAGAAAAGGATATAGGAAAATACTGTTAAAATATTTTTTACACTTCAACAATGACCTTTGACAGCACTGCACTGTTAACAAGCTGGCTAATTATACTGTTAAGCTACTGTTAGCTAATTGCATACGTTTACAAATGTATACGCTTTCATTTACATGCGTATCGTGTATGGCTGCAAGTTATTCAGCAAATGCAGTTTTATTTATGTGCGTTTACATTTACAATAATAATTCACATGGGCATTTTCTCTCGCTTCAGTTTCTCATTTCTTTTATTACTGGTGAAACGGTCACAGCGTTCTCATTTACCAGTAGTAATGAGTTTTAAATTAAATTCTTGTACTGAATAAATAAAGGGGAACGGAGCGGATGAGGTCATCAAGTTGTGACTAAAATATTGTGAAATAACAAACAAATGTTTTTGGGAGGAAAACATCATTTGTGTACACAGGGAAGGTAGGAAAATGTACCTAGTGGGTGAGACCATGCGCATTTTCACATTTTTCAATTTCCTAAATTAGATTCTGTTATTGAATGTAAGCAAAATGATAAAGCAGCAAGCAGCATACATTATCACCCTGTTATTTTATAATACAGGTATGTGTCCCAAAATGAATGTGTTTCTAATAAGCGTATTATGTAAGTGGATAATTACAGTAGACAGATCATGATAAAGACTCTTCGCTGGAAGCGAAGTCAAAATTTCTCATCCTGCAAAACTTTCTGAAGGAAGATTTATTGTAGGGCTCTGGATCTTTGGATGCTTGTGTTACCAACCCCTGACCTCTGAGGTGCTTCAAAATAAAGGTTAACCAAATAATAAACACTACTGTTTACTCACCTTCACCTCACCTCTATGGAACACAAAATATGATGATACCAAACTGACAGGGAACACTCTCAGAATAATGGCTACTGTTCTTAACAAGTTCCCTCAGTTTTAAAAAACGTTCTCGCAGTAACATTACTACAATGTTTTAATGCATATCACAAATGTTATTCTTAAGTTGTTAGTGAAACGTTTTAGAAGTGTTACAGAACTTAATGGACATTTTGAAAGTTTCTATAACATTCAACATAACATGTTTAACCTAACGGAAACATTAGGGAAACATTCTTAGTAGGAGTAGACAGAATGTTTATATTTCTTTTGCATTAAATAAATGTGAATGAGGACGGACGTTAGTCAACAAAGCTGTTGGCTGCCATACGCCTCTGAAGACTTACAACATTTATTTAAACTATTCCTTTATATGAATGATCTCTTCAAAAAATGGCCCTTTTCTGAGAATTCAGATAGTTAGAACAGATTTACTACAAATAATCCTAACCCGATACTTTATATACCACAGAAATAAAAAACATACAAAAACAATACAGCAATATCACACCTCCGTACACACAGCCAACGCTTGTGTTTGTAAGTGGGCATAAATGTGTGTGTTTACGAGTGAGTGCACAATCTATCACACGTGTGCAGTTATGGGATTCTGATTGTTACCTTTGTACATCAGATAATAACCGCCATGAGCAAAGCAATCATGGTTGTGGATAATGCTGCTCTTATGGCTTTTGGTAGTGTAGGGATGGGGGGTCTACAAGTTGCCTTTATCCAACAGTCATTTGTGCAATTGGGAGGACAAGAGCTGGTATCGATTTGGGCCTTCAGATGTGAGTGCACATCATCAGAAAACATCAACCAGTTCAAGTGCCCATCACCTACAAACTGACCCCAATCCCGGCAATAATGATAATAATGACTCATGCTGACTCATTTACTTCCTCATTCTCTTCCTTTCTCCGTTTTCCTCTTTCCTCAAGAGAGGAATTTACCAGACCACATTAGTCTGGGGCAGACATCAGATCTTATGCGAGTTTTCCTTTTATAAAAGTTTTGATAGGCAAAAACATCAAAGTGTTGACTGCACTGCAGGCTGTTTTTCGGGGCGCTTCTGGGGTCAGTGGATATTTGGGGTTTAGCCCGGACATCTGTGGGCTGCTGTGGGACCCGTCCTTTGATGTTATATTGGAATATGATTCTTGCATATACAAGTTGAAAAGTTAAATCTGTCAGGAGTAGTTTTAATTAAACTGATCTTTTTTAATGGAGCTAAAACTAAAAGCTCCCACTTAATCATTTAGCCAGAGGTCAGAAAAACAAAAAACAGTGAAGAACTGACGGAAGTGAAAGTCAAAAGTCTAAAATACAGAACATAACTGAATCATTTTAACACACATCAAAAACGATCAGACATCAAAAAGCAGTGAAAAAGACTAAAAACTGACCCACCCAGACAAAATATTATGGTTATATTTACAAATGCACAAATATAAATTAAACTGAAAAACATGTTTCTAAAATGTAGGCCAGAAAAAAGTCCTGGATGGTCTGTTACTGGTCACCAGCAGGTCAGTCAAAATGGTGTCATAATGAAAAGTAGTTATTCAAGATAACCACTTCCGATGACTTCTTATACCCTTCTTTCTCTCCCTTCCTCTGTCTGTCTGCATTTCTCTCTCTGCCTGTCTCTCTCTCTCTCTCTCCCTTCCTCTGTCTGTCTGCATTTCTCTCTCCGCCTGTCTCTCTGTCTCTCTCCCTCTCTCTGTCTGTCTCTCTCTCTCTCTCTCTCCCTTTCTCTGTCTGTCTCGCTGTCCCTCTCTTTGTCCATCTCTCTCTCTTTCTGTCCATCTCTCTCTCTTTCTGTCCATCTCTCTGTCTGAGGAAGACTCTAGCTAAGAGTAGGCGTTGAGAACAGGAAGTGTTTTGACAGCTCAAGAGCGAGAAGTCATTGAACAACACAGTTTGTCAATAAGAAAACATATTTTCATTTATTTTTTACTTTTTTTGTCTGTGATGGGGTTATTTAAGGTCCTGCATTGACTCAATAAATTCTTACCACCACAGTCATTAGACAGCAGAAATTGATCCATTATTTCAAAGGCCTCTACTGGCAACCGGCCACATCTCCATATCCAGTGATAGCACATCCAGAACATTGTGTAGGAGAAACAGAGTCATGAGGCTCTTTGGCTGGATTGTTCCTCTCAGAGACTCAATGACATCATTTTGTTGTTCTAATGTTATTATGACACTCACAAATAAATAAACTTCCCTGGGCCGTTTAACCTGACGTACAAACAAAAAGGCTCCAGTTCAGGTTTAAATAAATTAGAGAACTTTAAGAAGACCGCAAAGCAAGGAAAGCGCCTAAATTAGGGTCTGTTTCACTTAGCATTTCTAAAAGAGAAGTGAATTTAAAATACAAGCCTTTTTTGTTTACCGTTTAAATGCATTACTGGCATGGCAAAGAAAGCGAGACATGTTAAGAGTTCTTTTCAATTTCCTAACACGCTGTAACTAGTCTTAGGTGAACCAGTGTTTAACAGTATGCCTGGAAAGCTTTGTTTGTGAGATTGCTACAATAAAAGTTGTTTAAGAACTATACACTGGAGTCACCTGAAGTCTACCTGGTTAGTATCATCAAGTCTTAGATATAGTACTAGTTGACGCAGGTAACAGCAATTAAACTTGATACTGCTGCTTTTTTAAATTTGTATCAAGTTCTTTATTTTTTTGTCCACATCTGTCTATAATTGGGATATCATCAATTCCAGCATTTCAATCAACCAATCAGACTGTAGGATTAGGTTTAGGGACAATGTTAGATTTAGGTTTGGGACTAGGCGATGGCATTGTGTACCATTCATATCAGCCTATTAATTACCTTATTTTAATTGGGGTTGGGTTTAGGTTAGGATTGTTTTTTTAGGCAGGAATGTTGTTCCAGGACCAACAAAAGGTGTTCATCCAGGAACACGTCTTACTTGGCCAAATTAAGTCGACCAACGCTGATAATAGATACACAAACTCTGTTTACACTGTAAATTAAAATCTGCCAGTCTCGCTACTTAAACCACTCATGGCGTGAGAACAACCACTCTAAAAATATTACAGCCTTCTGGCTAGAGATCATTTATAAAAAAGTTTATGCCACAAGTCATATGAGGACATCCAATACACGTGCTGTCACACGGAGGAGCTGGGAGTGGGACTAAACAAGCAGTTGCTTGATAGTCCGTTTCATGCAATCGATCATTTCATGTCAGCTATAACAGGATAAGAGACAGTCCCGCCCACTTTCATTGTTGGGATCCAGAAATAATTCATCAGGGAGGAGTTGCCCATAGACTGCTCACAGAAACAAACGAGTGCCGAGGAAGTGATGCATTACGTTGTAAGTTATCCGATGGCTTCGCACCACTTCCCTGTAAAACATACGTTCGGTAAAGACACTGTTAAACTCTGTAAATCATAGAAGCTGTTGGGTAAACTGGGAGAACATAAAGTGAAGTGGATTAATGTTGTTTTTCATCACAGTGGGTGTGCTGACAGGCGAGAGCTTGTGTGTATTGGTGTGTGTGTGTGTGGGGGGGGTTAGTTCGCTAGTACTGACAAAGATGTATTAACTTCTTATATGGTGCTCAAAGGCTGGGGCCAGGGTTTGATGGCCAAGTTACATTTTATGTTTATCATCTCTCCAGTACAAAGCTATGAAAAGGTCTGCTGATAGGGCCATCTGAACACACACCTGAGGTGGATGGGGTCATGTTTTAATCTGACGTGGCCCTCAGGCCGGCCTGCTTTTTAATAGACCAATGCAAAGTGTAGCTATTTACGGGCAATAAAATGGTGTCAGGCCCCCACTGAGGCACAGACTGCTCTCCACACTACAGTTTAACTAGTGTTGTCTGCTAATTAATTCAGTCCCACCCTGACTTCCTGTCAGGGTGGTTAAGTGAAGTTTCAGAACCACTCTTTAATATTACATTCGCACCTTTTTGCATGACTAAATGATGATAATACTGGCAAGACAAAATATACTTAAGCCAAGTTTACAGTAAGTAACTGACCCAAATTCTTTGACAAAAACAGAATTTATGTCTGCAATAGCATAGCAAAATACAATTCATAACACGCTTTGCGATCTACAGCTTGCTTAGCTAGATGTTTTGGCTCTAAATAAGCACCGTTGTTAAATCTAAAACATATGAAACGAAATCAACTTTAAAATACTTTCAAAAGTCAACCAAACAGCTGGATTTCAAACAAAGAAAATCTGTAGAGACTTTTTGTAGACAATTAATTTTTAAAAAGACATTTTACTTTGTTGGGTGTGAATTTTTTTTAAAGAACTGTTAGCAAACAATTCCTAGAAATTTACACAGATGTACTTATGTCAATGTGATGTCTTGAGAAATTAATTACAAACGGGATGCTGCGAGCGTGATGCGCGCATTTCAATTGACTACAAATGTATCTAATTAAAGTATCAAAAGGTAATTCAAATCAAGTTACCACACGAGGACTCAAAAATACACTAGGCACAGATCCCATGCAACTAATTAACACTGGCAAATATGAGCATGTGTGTATTCGGCCTTCTGAACACAAATCTATTGTCTTTCTCATGTCCCCAATCGTCCAAAGGCAACACAATTGTTCCTATTCATTTATCCTTTAAAAGGTGAAAAAACTGGTCCGGTTTGACAGTGGATTAGTTCAATACCGGCAATTCTGCCACCTTTGTTCTCTTGCACGGACATCGCACATTAACATTCCAAAGAAGAATCCTTTGATTTGTGGAATATCTGTATTCAAACTGGGAAATGCTTTTTACATATTAATTGGGATCAGCCAACTGGTAAGAGACGGCCCTGTTCTGCTTCTGTTGGCCCCTTGGTCTCTGTCCTTCAACCTCTGG
>JAZGTI010017534.1:0-12151 GCA_036877585.1 Botia kubotai | reverse complement strand
GTGGCCCTCTCTGCTCCAGATGAATTCTGGGATGCGCCCTGCAGCCGGGCAGCACCACAGAGCAGAGGTAATTACAGCAGGAAGAGATCTGACATCAGAGCAGTCACCAGCCAGAGGCCGCAAACATCAGTCTAATTAAAGACAGCCTGCGGAGATGAAAACTGGGTTAGCCCGCTAAACACACGCGTGCACATACACAAACACCGGCTGAAGAAAAGCAAAGACGCACGTTGTCACAGGATTCTGAGTTCACACTAAAACCATTGCACAACTGTAGAATGTATCGCAAGAAAAATGCATGCATTAAAACAGCAGTTTAGTGCTTTATGAGCCTGTCATAGACAATAAACACACGCGGAAATCTGACGAAACAATTTATGGATTCGAATCTGGATTGTGCTAATTAATATCATAATCGCATGTATAGTACATCCACCGAAAATTAATTGTATGACGCCTGCACTTGGTATTCTAGGCTCTCTTTCTGCCTGTTCCCACACGCACACAAATAAAAGTCCGCCCCCGTCACCATGGCAACACGTCTTTCCCGGGATTTCTGAGCATCTTCTGTCTCACAGATCAGAATCTGTAATCCACCACCCAGCACTCGGAGAGAGAGCGAGAGAGTGGGTGAGCGAGCACAAAACAGAGCGACGTGAACGAGTGAGAAAGACACAGAAGAAACAGAACGATGTCTTTGTGTTTGACTACAAAGCATGAGATCTCCACGGCAACTCTGCTCCTCATTGCACTGAACTGCAAGTGAGACGACATGACAAAAAAACAGAATAAGGGCGAGAGAGAAAAAGAAGATAAAAAGAGACAGCTAGCGAGTCTTGTTGACGTCTATTTGGGTAGGTCCACATTATCGCTAGCGTTAATTTATGTAGCGTATATAGGTCAGCTGGAGTCGTTCAGGTGGAGCGAGCATGGCGTCTTTCATAACATTACACAGCAAATTTAAATGAGCATTGTCCGTGTTGGGGCTGACTGGCCCAGGCCAACCTGCCAAACCCTCATCCCTTTGTTTTAGCCCTGGTCTAGGGTTAAATCTAGACTCTAAATCTAGAGAGAGAGCGAGAAATCAAACCTGTTGACATCTTTGTGTGTGTGTTGAGTGTTCATCTGCTCTTCATCAAACACAAAACATGAAAGACGCTGTCGTTTAGACGGTAACGTAATTACAGCACAGAGAGGGTGAGAGAGAGAGGGAGAGAGAGAGGGCGAGAGAGAGAGATCCTAATGTCCTTTAATCTGGTGGTCCACTCGATGATGCTTAAAGCACTTTAATGCGTCATTAGCGCGCTCTTCAAAATCACTCGAGCTCTGAGCTGCAGAGATGCATGTCAATTCACCCCCGCATGCAATGCGATGAGTGACAGCGGCCTGCCTTAAGCTCACGGGACAACTGACATCCAACACAAAACCATGATGGACAGGCAGAAGGTGTGCATGCTTTGTGTATCAGCAATACTGCAAGGCAGCAAGACATGCCAGATGGAATATCGCAAATGTACAATATGCATATCACAATGGTTTGCAATGATTTTAAAACTTCAAAAAGTTATGTGTGTACATGCCCCGTAAGATTGTTAAACATGTATTTAAAGTGACGTAAAACATGCATTTAAACATGTAATTTAAATTGATTTTACAATCCTAAAGCATTATCGCAATATTTAGCACGTTATCGCATATCGCATTTCTTCCATACCGTGCAGCCCTAGACAGCAGCAGGTCTATCTGACTGCATTTATATTTAAAAAAAACTAATGCATAGAAATTGTCATTATTTTACTTCATCATTAAAACAAATTCTCATCATCAAGCATTTTGCCCAAGAAGCGCATTTGATGCACATCACTCATCACTGGTGCTGCGGTTGCTGAGATTATTTAAAAAAAGCCTCACAAACAGCCGAGCGCATTACTCAGCTTACAGCATCACCCACAATGTATGTTACACAAGACCACAAACACGGAAACATTCAGCTGGAAATCTCCAAGCAGGCCGTCTATCAGATCAGATCCCAAGCAAGCTGTTTGTGTCTGTGCGAGTCCTGCTGCCCAGATCATTTTGCTATGGAAACAGGGTCCTGACGCAGGCGGCTCTGGCAATGCCTTCCTAAATCTGTGCACCAATCTTGTGAATTTGCATGTGTAAGACTGAACAAATTTCCTGCTGATGTCAAAGAAAGAGAATTCATTAGACAATCATTAGAAATTACTACAGCACGGAAAATATCTTCTTAAAGATATTTTGAGGGAGGTTTTGTGTCCATACAATACAGGTTGCTATCGCTGTTTGGTTACCAACTTCAAAATATCTTTTTGTTGTGTTCCTCAGAAGCAAGAACATCAAACAGGTTTGGAATGACATGCGGGTGAGTAAATGATTTTTTTATTTTTGGGTGAACTGTCCTCTCTCTTCACCTTTGGGGTGAAAAGTCTCTTTCTCTCACACACACACACACACAGAAATCTTTGAGACAGGAATGTAGCGGCAGGCAGATAATGCCGTCTTTCTGAAGTCAACAAACACATACAGCTTCATCTGCTCTGGAGGAGAGCGAGAGGAGACTGAGATCAGAGGGTGTGATGGACAGCAGGTGATCTCTGTCCTCATCAACACAGTAAAAACTGTTCATAGAACAGCTGAGTGATTTCCAGCAGAACACAGCTTGATTTTCAATTCACGTCAGGAAACTCCAATGCAGGTTTTCCTGAATGCACTCCTGGGTCTCCTGAACTTCCTGCCAAGCATGACACAAATCTGGAGCAGCCAATCACACGCAGTGTTGAAGTGTGAATGGAACCAAAAGTGACTCATAAGTAAACAATAACTACATAAATACTGCCTGATGATTTAGGGTTAATAAGCTTGGGCTAGTAAGCAACCCTAGCAGCCACCTAGCAACGCACTAAAAACCACTCCGTACAACTTAGCAACACCATAGCAACTGCATTATGGTGGCAGAACAAGCACCTCTCACATTTGCCTCAGAAAATGTAAACAATCTACTTTTAATTATCAAATAAAACTTTTGGCACAACAGTCGACACATTTTAAAATGCAAACCTTCCCGTACACAAGAACATACATGTGCATGTCATAGACAAATACACGGATATGACAAACACACACAGATGGAAATACATAAAAAACCTCTTTCACACCCTCACAGCAGACCGGAGAGTGTTGTTTTCTTATTATGCTCCTGTGTGTGTGTGTGTGTGTGTCTGCAGGAGATAAGAGGATAAACACACACACATCTCCCATGACAAATGAAGCTGTGAGAAGCACTGACTCCAGGAGGTAACTGTCTGTTCTCTGTCCCTTACACGCACACACACACGCACACACATCAGCACAAGATCAGGCTGATATTACACCCCACACCCACACGACCACCTGCAACATCAGAGAGGAGAGAAGTTTACAGGGGCGGCCCTTATAAACCACTGCTGTACAGTCAAAACATAGATTATATTACAGTACTTTGATATAGTAAACAGTGGGTTCTGCTTTAGAACTTTATGTTACGTATATTTTACAACAGGTGGCGATTCAACGCGATATCAAAGCTTCTTATCATAGAAAGGCAAACAAAAATGTTCTTAAAATCAAACACAGAATATTACCAAAAATGTCCAACAATTTTCCAAATGATAACCAAGTTGAAAAATTTACCATTTGAAAATGATTGTAAAAACGTTCAGTTCCTACAATCAGTTCCTGCAGAAATCAGCGCAGATGGGAGAGTTTTTATATTTATTACTTAGCATAGTTAAATCATTTTGACAACAACAGCTTTAAAGGAAACCACAGAATTATCATAGTAACAAACACATAATAAGGGCTGTATCATGACAATCATATCTCATATACATTGATGCGTTTATTGCAGTGTATAGTGTATCATGAGGTAGATGATGATACAGAAAGAATAGTTTTGAGGCCAACGTATGGAGAATGTAATTTTTAAGGGGGTCAGAATTAAAAGGTCATCAAATGAGAACACGCATCCTTCTCTGCATCCCAGATGTATTTGAGATGTCCCATATTCTCTCTCTCTCTCTCTCTCTCTCTCTCTCTCTCCACCTGAGAGATGCTCCATTACTCCGCATACACTCTTCCATTTTTAGGCCAGCCTTCCCTTCAGCACCCAGGTGCATCAGTCACAATCCCACAGAGGAATAAACCCTAACCTTGACACAGAGGTCAAGCTGACCCACCATCCGTAAAGCAGGATGTGGCGATTCTGGCCATCCAGATACTGAACCTGCAAGAGCTCTCGAAATACCACAATCCTCTTTAACTCCAAAGTCGCCATGACGACTGCAAACTTCCTGTCATTGTTTCTGCAGCAGGTGACATTCCACAGAACAGACAAACAAATATCACAATGGGGCAACAAAAGCGTGTTGTAAAACTGAGAGAGTTTACAACGAGAGAGAGAGAGAGAGAGATCATTAATTCGCATTGCAGATTCTAAACTCACATGCTGACGGTCAGATCTGGTCTCCTCTTAAAAACACACAGAGGTCAGACGCATTTCTCCTCAATGAAAAAAGTCTGTATGACATCATCTGTTTAGAAAATCCTAAGCTTATGAAATGAAAGCGCGTCTGTACCACTAAAAGCTGCCAAGAACTTTCATGCAGGTTTTCTCTGCAGAAAATCAAACACAATTTACAAATCAACACATATTTACGACGTTACAAAATCCAATTTTGTCCAATAAAAATGCTCTCCAGAATAAGAAAGCCACTCCCCCAAGAATACCTGCCAGCAAATCACGGTTTAGAAGTGGCTTTATTCACTTTGGACTCAGATGCTCACCAGAACTCACATGACACCGTACAGATACGAGACATCCGATGCTAAGAGCTCTCATCTCATGTCACAAAGTGTGTTATTAGCTCCTGATTATGAGATCTGTTCCTGTTTGCCTGCACAAAACATCAGTGTAACCTCAAGAACCGAGAGTCTCATGAGTGATCACAAGGGCTGTGAGTGTGTGCGGATATTTCCAAACATCAGCCTTGGGGACACATGAATAAATCCTTCAAAACTGGAAACACAAACAGGAACAAACCAGAGTAACTGATCATGCTGAACAGAGAGGAAATCAGCCCGGGATAAACTGATTTGACTTAGAAAATCAACCCTGTGTGACCTTATGAAGAGAGGAATTATGGGTAGGGGATAAAAAAAACAGAAAAACAAAGAACACAAATCCTGTTACAAGTTAAGTGCTGTTGGCAGTATGTGTAGCCCGTGATCGATTATTACCATAAAAAATCCTTAATATACACAACAATGTTTAAAAATAACACACAATGCAGTATTATGTAAGAATACAGGAAGAACAAAGCGCTCTGCGGCCCGCAGGTGACCAAATTTACGTTACTCAACTTCTAGCCCACAAGTACAGAATGTGCTTGACTGCAGCAAGATGTGAAAAAACGCTGGCAGAGAACTGTGACACTCCGCTGTTGCTTGGAGACGTGGCAGGGAATGTAAATGTGTGTCTGGCCGTAAATATTTTAGAAGTGGGAGGTTGAAAGGTCACTGATGGATCTTAAAGTTTTGCAACTTCACCGTCAACCTGACATTCCACAACAGCTAAATTATACATAATATAATGAAACAGGATGCAGAATATTTAATCAGCGTGAAGACAATGAGGAGTTTGGATCAGATGCTGTTCCACTCACATTACTAGCCAATCAGAGCCAAGAAGCGATCTAGGCCACATCTATAGACTTATATGACACAATGGGTGTGAATGCAGTGATCACAAATTAAAGCAGGCCACTATACAACAGAGAGAGAATGCAACACAGCTCAGCTGAGTGTGAGATGAGCACTGGATGGTACTGTAAGAATTCTGTGTGTGTGTGTGTGTGTGTGTGTGTGTGTGTGTGTGCGCGGGAGGTCGAAGCAGTCTGGCTGTATGCAGTACTACACAAAGGAACCTTTCAGAATGCTGATTTTGAAGAGAGAGAGAGGGAGAGAGAGACCAGTGCAGACCAGGCACTAAAACAGGCTAAAACACATGAATAGCATACAACACAATACAGGTTAAAAAACAGTTTAGCTCTTGAAATCCACAGAGGGGACTCGAGTCAAATGATAATAGTCACTCTCAAATGAACAAACACACTTGTACATTCCTCGGATGGCTGAAATAGCATCCATTGTACAGGCTCGGGCTCCAGGGTTCAGACAGAAGTCACACCACTGAAGTAGTCCTCATGTAGGCCTTCCTGCGTTCAATAACATCATGTGGTGGTTCTACTTAAAGGCTAACAACTGCTCAAATAGCCAACAACAATTCTGTAATCGCACAATCGTGCGGGGGGGATCAAATTTGCACAAAAGCTATAAATTCACCCCAAACTTTTAGACCACGGTGTCATGAGCAACAGGACAGAGCGACATGATGTCATTATGGTTAAGATGGGGTGCCGAACTCTAATTAGGTCACTTCCTGTGCAGTTTACCACTTCCTCTTGAAGGAACGCAGAAGAATGAACAATTCACGAGGCAAAGTAAAAAAACACACACGGCACTCGATGACAGACTAATTCAAAACTTAAAGTGACTAATGACAACAGGAAGGACGGAGCATTCCACAGAAGACGTGATGTCACCCAGGCTGGGTCACGTGCATGAGAAAGAGAGAGAGAGAGAGAGAGAGAGAGAGAGAGAGAGAGAGAGAGACTCAGTTAGCATTAAACAGAGACAGTGAAGGAGAGTTCTTGTTGCCAAGAGCAACATGCCCTTTTCTAGAAGACACGGTTGTTTTTCGGTTTTACACGAACAAATAAAAACCCTAAAGCAACGTTTATTACCCCATCTCAGAAAATAGCACCTGCCTGGTACCATTACAAACAGAAAGAGAAGTGTACACTGAGTATTTGACATTCGTTTTGAAACCAGCCCCAGATTCAGGTATAACAGTTTTATATACGCGTAATGTCCCTCTTTCATTACAGCTCTATTGAACAGTTTATAATCCACACAGATCACTTTACATTCTCCTGTGCTAATAAATGCTACTTACAATATCCTTTGTTTTTAAAAAAAACGTCTGCTAGGTGCGTCGTAATAGCAAGCAGCAGGAAAATATCATACCGGATTCAAACTGCTGAATTTCTCTTGCACGGCGCAAAAGTCACAACATCATGAAAGTGTGTGTGTGTGTATATGAAGCGTAATACAGCAGTGTGGCTCTCCAGAGAGACCACAACATGGAGCATCTCTGACTTGTGTATTTCCTTTGTGTGCCGGACACGCCTGAAAAAAAGTGTGTGGTGAGAGAAAACAAGTGGGGCAGCAATCAGATGTGTTTACTTGTTTACGTGTGTGTGTGTGTGTGTGTGTAAGTGCCATCAGCTGTTCTCCAGATAAATTAACTGCATCCCATCATGCTCTTGACCTTCTGATTGGACAAAAACCCCAGCGCAGAGAGAACAAGAGACAGCAGCTCTCAGATAACAGAGCTGAACTGCTGGCTGAGCATTGCTCTGCGCAGGTCACCTTACATTAATACCTGAAACAGTGTGTTCTGTGACTCATACACACCCACGCAAACACCCACGCACACGTACGCAAACACACACATGCACGCAAACTCTTTCTGATAAAACAGAGGGACTGAACCAATGCATGAGTGTAAAGTGCGAAAAAATCATTTATCTTCCTATAAACTCTTCGTTTCTGTCTCTCCCTGCTTGTTTGAGTGAATGGTGGATTAAGTATGAGAGAGAACTGTTACATCATACTGATAATCTGTTATGCTAGAAAACCCATCTGCAACATCAAGTCAAACAACGTGAAAAGCAAACAAAAAACACTGTAGTTACATTCTACAGAAACTCATATAATTATCTGATCTGAAATTATCTGAGGTTTGTGCGTCACTGCATTTTAATAAGACCTTCACCTCGTGGACGATAAAACACAGATTTATTTTAAAGGAAAGTACCAAGGGCCAGAAAAAGATGTTTGGGGATTTACGATTTCATTCAGAAACCACGTAGCAACACCCTGAAAACCACGCAGAGGCCCTTAGCAACTGCATAACAACCCCCGAGCAAACCACCCAGAACAGCCAACATCCAGGCGGTGGGTTCATATTTTCCATCAGTCTATTTTTAAGATAATCCCATTTATTTCCCAGCATCAGCACGCGAGGGGGTTTCAGGAGAGAATACCCCTCCCATCAGAGTTCCTAAAGCTAATTTTCTGTTTTGTTTTAAAGATGCTTTGAAGATGTAGCGCTGCCAAATTATCCTGCGAATTACATATGAATATTAACAGTTTATTAAGAAAACAAGAAGCGAAGCGTTCCGCGTGTGTGTTGGTGAGAAGAAGGAGAGCGAGAACGCTTTTTTGTGTTGTCGTGGTCGTGCATAATTGCCTCGATCCACCACAAGAAAAGATGGTCAAGCACAAAAGCCAGAGGAGACACAAAGACCGTGTAACCCAGCCCTGTCACAGTCCCCATACAACATGACACTGTGTCAGGCACAATATCTGGTTTAGGCAGGGAGCTGTTATGCTGATGTTTCATTGTGGTTTAGCATCAAACACACAGGGGTGTAGAAGCACACAATACATCACAGAACCTGTGGCCATGCCTGCACTTATATACCCAACATTCATCTGTCACCATGTGGGTCACATCACACGCAGAACATCCAGCCTACAGATCCTGATCTGGGTCATCCATACAACGGCTGCATGCCAGGCTGTAGAACGCCCTCAACCTGATTAAAATATGGGCATCACCCAACAAACTCATCCAGACGGGGCGTGCATGACACACAAACATGCATGCGGGCTCATCTGGGGCATTTAACACATGCCCATATGCCTGGCACACAAAAATAGCGGAATGAAGCTGGCACCACACTGACGTTCTCCACACTTGTGTATTATAATGCGCACGCTTCGCTCTGCTGGAGACACATTTGTCCAGGTTAACGATTCATTAAACGCATCAGCACCGTTATGTACTCACGTCACCTGTGGATCGAAAATGTACAGAACCTGCGAACTGTTTCCTGACAGTTCATGCATAAAAATGATTTCACAATGTCAATATATTACGTGGAAAAACAGCTATTCCTCTATGACGCTATTATGACAATCATTATGACCATCGAAACGCGCTTTTCATTCACGTTTGTTCAACACTGTAATCGAGTTGTTGCAAAACCATAATTCTCTTTGGGAAAAACACACAAACAATATTAAACACAAAGCCTGACACTGTTGTTATTCTAAGTGGTGGAATCCGCTGATGGTCTACGCGTAAATAAACAACGCTTTAAACAAACTCTTTATAGCTAAACAAACTAAACAGCACATAAACACGACCGATGTTTCGTGTGTCGTAACACGCGTCGATTCAACACTTATATCCGCTTATTCGACGCGACTCTCAGTAACGCTCGTGTCTTGTTTGTCTATTTACAAAGTAAAACTGAAACATAATCGACAGACAATATATTATATTTATGAACGTCACATTGAACTCGCTGCTGTTTACGGAACTACACATGAATTCCTCAGCATATGTAT
Source organism: Botia kubotai (assembly GCA_036877585.1). Classification (NCBI taxonomy): domain Eukaryota; kingdom Metazoa; phylum Chordata; class Actinopteri; order Cypriniformes; family Botiidae; genus Botia; species Botia kubotai. The sequence goes on along the minus strand of JAZGTI010017534.1, from coordinate 2,554 downwards.
CAATGTAACTTAACGTAACGTTAAGAACAGCGTGTCTTTGTTACAATGTATCTCTGAAACGTCCAAATGTATCATTAGCGTGTCAACATGTATCATTCGCCTGTCAAAATGTATCATTTCAATGTTCTATCGTAGCGTCACTTCTGTCTTCCGCTTCGGCACTCACCAGAGACGATCAGCGCTGTTTGGACCCGCGTCCCTGCCCTCGCCTGCTGGTCGGAGGCCGGATGCCGTCTTACCCCTCCAGCAACACACACAAACACGAGTCGCCTTTCCGACGATCACACCGCACTCTCGCCCGTCCGTTATCGCTGAAACTGGTGCTGATATCCTCTCTGGAACGGGTCGAATAACCGAAAGCGATCGTTTCCCTCGAGCGCACAGTGACGGAGGTTCAGACCGGGAGGGGTGCTGCTGCTGCCCGTCTACTGACGCCTCCGCCTACGGGTGACATCGGAGGAAGAGGAAAACCGCGCAGGAGCTTTTGCGTTGTGCACCGGTCTGAAAATGGATGCAGTGCGCCACCTGCCGTAAAACGGCGGCCATGCGCCAGATTTGAATTGTTTGTGTTGTTATGAACGTACGTGACGTCAACACGAGAGCGTGCGCAATGTAAAAAAACGGATGCAAATATTGATCTTCTAATCGATCATCATTTTCAGTGTACGGTACAGAACTCCATCCTGTCAGTTTTGGGTACCAATTTAATAGCTGTCATGGTTGGCAATTAAAGTTATCATTCAACTTATTATTATAAAGACGATTAAATAAATATAACATATGAACTATTCAGATGAATCAGATGAACAATGATTTAATTTCCATAATTATTCATATTTGGATGTTTGAGTAGATTAACGTACTGTGTGTATCAGGTATAATAATAGCTTTTCATACGGTTATCATAACGAAAGTAATTACTACACACTTCTTCTGACTGCTGGTGCCATACGAATTGTTTGGTAATTTCCTTCTTCATTTGAGAGGGCATTGAAAAGTTCTTAAATTCAACAGCTCCGTCCAACGAAACATTTACTTTCGATTTCCTGAAGCAGGTGAATGTACAATTCACAATGTGAATTCACAATCCCACACCGACAACACACGATAAAACATGAAACAGTTTTTTTAGTGATTCTTATTAACTGGAATAAAAACAGGTTTCAAAGTTGTTTAAAAGCTGTAACTGTATAATTAGCAGAAATCTATATAGTGAAATAGGTTTATTAAGATTTTTCCTAAATGCTTTCTATCCTAATGAGCTGAACAAGCTTTTAAAAAGTTCATTTGTTTATAAGTCCCTCATAAATAAAATAGGTACTTCTTTATAATATAGATATTACAAATGAATAGTACTTATAAAATGGTCTTTCTAAAGCTTTATACTTTTAAAAAAAAATTTAATTACTATTTTTTTTTTTAAAGTTAAATCACTTCACAACTCTTTTAGGAATATAATCAGAATATCATATCGTGGTCCACAGATTCTGTAATAAAATACTTTTTTGTTGTGCCCGGCTTGAATTTTAAAGGTGTTCGTTTTTTGTTGTACATTATTGACACGCTAAAACAGTTTAATTATGTTCCCAAGAATCTCGGGTACCTTCTGTAAAATGTTTCTACATCTCTAACGATATTTTGCTACAATACACATTGTGCTACAGAAAATAAACCTGGACTGGAAAATCACACACAAAAGAATAAGCAGAAAGAGAAAGTAAAGAGGGCTTGTTTGGTAATATTGCACGAAAGATGATTTCCAAAGCTCCTGTCATTCCTCTTGAGGGAAGTACAAACAGCTGGGGTCACAGGAAGGCACGAAAAATCGACAACATGGTAATAATGATACAAATAAGAGATCATACAAACAAAATTTAGTACGGCCATAAACAAGCTATTTCACATAACAGAGGTTTACGTGTACGCCACCAGACACAATACTAACTAGATTTACAAAAATAAATCAGTTTAACTAATACTCTTGTTGTTATTCACAGCCTTTGCTTTTCCAGCATCTTCTGCGTATTTGACCCTTTTCCAGTAACAGACAAAATGAAGGGTGTTACGTATGTATCCGAGGCAGTTGATGAGCTTGCGAGATTCGCAATGTGTCCACGATTTCTTAGAACTGAGTTTCACAAATAGAAATGCTGTACATTTAGAAACTTCACTGACGTAAACGATAGTGGCCATTGGTGCAATTGTGTATTAGCTAACAAATGTTGTCTATAAAAGAGCTAGTTCATTACAGCAGTGTACAGAAACAGTGGCGCGTGGAGAGATAACATCCAAACAACTTCACAACAAGATCCATAAAACATGAAGATGAGCGCATTTCTGTGTCTGTGTTTCCTATGTTTCAGGTGAGCTCTAGCTTTGCTAATAACAGACCTCTGGTTGATCAGAAATGCATGCTAGTTACTGCATATTAAATAGTTGTTGTACCTTAATTCGGTGACTGTTTGTGTTGCTATAGTTACAGCCTGGCAATCAGCTCTGTGGAAGATGTTTATGAATATCTATGGGTAAAAAATATAGACATTGCCAATAAAAC
>JAZGTI010017533.1:0-12152 GCA_036877585.1 Botia kubotai | reverse complement strand
TGTGAAGTATGGTTTTGATATTACACGATAAGATATTAGCGTTATATTTGTAGTTATATTTCAATACATTTGTCTTTTGTCTGTAATTTCATAATGAATCAGAATAATCACACTTCTGAACTTAGATTTTTGAGGCAAAATGGTTGATCTCGTTTCAAGTCAATAAAGTGCGATACAGTGTGTATTCAGTTATTTGTCAAATACAATGTCATGTAAAAACGCCTTTTTGTGGTTAGAGGGTAAAACTAGTTAACCCATCCCAGCAAACAATTTGGGGTTGTAAGAACGTCTCACTAACGTTTCCATTAAGTTACAAAAAAGTTAGAAATGTTGTTTTGAAAGTTCCAAGTTTTAAAAGTGTTTTTTAGACTTTGTATTTGTCATTGCTTTGTTATAAGAACATTGTTTAAACGCTTTAATTCTGTAACATTTTTAAACCTTTCCACCAGCTTCTTAAAAATAATGTTTTTGATATATGATATAGAACATTAAAAATCATTTGACTAATGTTACTGCAAGAGCGTTTTTCATGACTTTGAGATGTAGGTAGTTAATGGTCATGTGACATGTTATACAAGTGACATGTTATACATGTTATAGGCAGGGTAAGCAAAGACAAAGATGAGAACATTACGTCAGATTGATGGTGTTGTTCTTCCCCAGCGCCGATATGAGGAGGTCGACATCAGTGTCAGACATGGAGTTAAATTCCAACCTTCAATAAACACATCCATCAAAAACAGTAAATCTGTTACTGTGAAATTACTGTAATCTTACTGTAATCTTACTAAAAGTACTACAGTAGCTTTAAAATACTACAGAACGGTGACAGCACGTAACCACTTACCAAAGCGTGTTACACCTGCAGAGGGCTGAATGGAGAGCTTTTAGATTCTTTGCGCTGCACCTGAGTTCCATATTGCTAATGCGTTTACTGTACTGGAGACAATACATAACAACCTGACAGTCGATGCCCTTCAAAGTCCAGTGTATGTGAATACCTGCCCTTTCCCAGAGCTTCATAACGTTCCTCAGGATGTCCCTGTCATGGATCTCATAAAGACAGTGAAGAATGAAATCGCTCATGTAAAACGGATCCATGATCTTCTTCACTATAACCTTACTGATCCATTTCTCCAGCTGCCCACGAATGACGGACGACGTGGACCGCTGTTGTTCGCCCGTGAACAGGCGGCTCACCTTTCTATTGGAGAGACCGAACAGGAAGCGGATTACGGGTAGAAGATGGTCACTCCGCCTCCCGTTTCCCGCTGCTTCCAGAAGTTCCTTGACTTTTGTTTTTGCTTCGGTCTTGTCTGTTAACATGTACGAGAGAGCACTGAAGAACTCCTGAAAGCTGAGATGCATAAAACCAACCATCTCCTTCAGAAACGTTCTCTTCTGCTGCCGGAACGTGCACAGAAAGGGAATGTTCGGAATATCTGAGATGGCTTTTGGAAGACTGCTTTTGTGAAACAGGATTTGATGCTTTGGCGTTCCGCTCTCGGCTAGCTGGCCCAGACTCTGGAGAAGGGCAAACTCTTCATTCTGACCTAAATTACTGTGATGCTTCAAGATGGTGAAGATGAAGTCAACAAAAACAGAGGTGGTGGTGGTGAGCTCGCTGGTCACAACGCCGTCTTTTCCCTTGTTTCTGAAGATTGTACAGATGATCCAGCAGAAGACAGGAATAAAGCAAACAGTGTAGAGCATCTCATGCAGTTTGACCTGTTCGTACACTTGTTTTGAGAATTCCTCATCCTCAAAAAACTTTTGGAAGTACTCAATCACTCCGTTCTCCGAGAAACCCAAGATCTCCATGAATCTCTGTGGCTTTTTAAGAACACCTTCCAGTTTGTCTACCGCGGATGACCTTGTGGTGACCAGTAGGCAGGAATCTCTCATCATTCGTCCTTTTAGAAGAGAGCAAAGAACAGAGGATGGATGGGCTTTGATGTCTGGTTTTGGTGGTAAAGATTCTTTGGGTGCAGACACAAGGAGTTCATCAAAGCCGTCCACGATGAACAAGGTTCTCTGTGGCGTGTCCTTCAAGATCCGAGCGATCTCGTTTGGTGTTAAACTGCAGTTCAAGACGTCCACCAAACTCATCTCACTGGAAAGACCACTGAGCTCCTGGCATCTCAGATAAAACACCACATCAAAGAACCCAGCATAGAGCTCTCCAGAGGCCCAGCTGAGAAAGACCTTCTGAGCAGCGATGGATTTCCCACTTCCAGAGTCTCCCTGGAGAATGACAGCTTTCGGAACATGTTTTGAAGCTCCATTCTCTGGACTGAAAAGCTGATCAAGGCTGATGTTCTGGTTTCTCTGGTTAGTTCTGAAGCTGAAGAATTGTTCTCCTCTTGAACGCATCTCCTTCTCTTTCTCGTCCTTTTCTCTGTGTTTCTGAACAATCATTGGCTCAACGTATCGCTCATCCAGCAGCACCTGTTCACCAGCGCGGGAGGTGTACTCTGTCAGGTAAGCATACTCGGACAACACTGACAATCTGTATTCACTAATTAATGAGATCGTATCTGGAATGAAAAGGACAGATGGTGAGCAGTTCATATTTAGCCAATCAAATATATTACAGCTACCTGTACAGGAGCTAATAATAGTAATAATAATAATAATACATTTTATTTTATATAGCACTTTTAAAGGTTACATCTCAAAGTACATAGAAAAAGGGGGAATAAACACAGGAATAAAAGCATACATTAAAAAAAACACAAGCTATTGTGAAATAATGAGTTGAACAACGAACAATTAGCAGTATCATTTTAAGTATGTGGTTATGTCAATATTTTAAAGTCATAACAATACTGTGTTTTTTAACTTTATAAAGTAACGAAATAAGCTAAAAAGTATATGTTTATTTTACCCTGTAGTACAAATAAAATGTACATACCTGTGACTTCAGCTGCTGTCTCTACAAGAATATTAAAACTAGATTAGTTTCAATAAACGTTTTTAATGTTATGAATTTTAAGACTTTTACAGGAGATTTATTTCCTGTGCTTCACTATTTTACGAGAGAGAGAGAGAGAGAGAGAGAGAGAGAGACCTGCGAAATAATTCGTGATGTTAATGTCTCCTGTGACGTGTACGTGTGACATCACGGGTGCTGAAATGTTACTTCCGCTCTGTGCGGAAATACTGACGTGTGAAACATCAGCGCAATGCGTCTCCATCACTTATCCCTTATCTTCTGAAAGCACAAGACAAGTATTTTATTGATCTTAGTTAATAAACGTTACATAAACGTTACCCGTGGATTTGAGTCAGCTTATCAATAATCAAATGAAGAGCTAAATCAGTGTTTCTCGTGAGAAATCATCAATGTGCAGTACAAGATTATATCATTTCACCTGATTGCAGCTATAAGCGAGCGGCGTGTACTGACAGGCAGACCGATGACACGCTCTTCCACTAGAGGGCAGTTTTGCGCTAAATAAACTGAGACTAGATTTTCATTATATTTCAATAAATATACTTGTTGCGACATTTTTGTTTGGTGGTGTGCCTTGTGATTTTTCGAATGTAAAATATATGCCGTGGTTTAAAAAGGTTGGGAAACACGGAGCTAAATGATAACGAAAGTACGTGAACTGTAATCCTGCAGCGCCCTCTGCTGGACGTTGTGTTAATCATTATTCCCAGCTTAATGAAGTTATAAAAACTATATAATGACGTTTAACTTAATATTTAACTAAACCTCGGCATCAATTTACGTACAAACCTGCCGAAAAACAGAGCAAAATAAAACGGACCAAATGTCCATGCCTTATCAGTGTAGATCAAGCTAAAAGTTTAGTTAAATAAAGGATAATTATAAAAAAAAGGAAAAGAATCATTTCATAATTCAACAATTTATTTTACAAGCAAAAATGTCAATTTTCTTTATCAATAGTCAGAGAAAGTGATGTTTACCTGTAACAACCGGCTGCGTAATGTAATCTTTCGTAATTTCTCATCCGACCGCGAACAAGTTTCACTTTCATTTTAAGTTAAAAGGGAGAGACCCGCCTGGAGCGCAGGAAACTTGTGAACCTGCAGTATGACGCAGTTCAATCATGCCAAACCCACCATACAAGTACAACACAAAACCAGCAGACAACAGACTTTTAAATATGCTTTATTCACTATTTTATCACAAAGAAAGTCTTTGAAATGCAGACTAGAGTGTGTTTGGTATAGAAACTGTACACAAAAGCAAGGCACTATACTGTACATTTAAATTAATATCTTTCGCTCACTCTTCCACGTCAGGAACACAAACAAACAGGACGCTCCCCACAGCTCAAGAAGAGATTACCATAACCAGCAGCCATCCACACCAAAACACAGAGAACACAGACGTAGCATGTAAACTCCTCATGAATCGAAAAAAAGGGAAATACTAAGACAACGACAACATTAAGAGGTCACACAGGATTTTCTGCTGTTTCTTGGTTTCCTACAAAGTTTTTTTTATACAATCTCAAATTATTCAGACTTAATCACACATTACAACAGTTACAACTCACAGCAGGTTCGACCAAAGCGTGTCCAGATAGTCGTGCTTGGTTTTGAAAATCTTAAATGTAAAAGTGAGCAAAATTCGCTTCTTGCATTTCAAATGATAAACCGAAACGGAGAAAGAAACATGACTGCTGATGTCATACTGCACACAGATTCAGAATCGTGACCGTCAGGTTTAAAGCACATGAACATGAGGAGCCTGACACAAACACATCACCTCCACAGACTCAATAAATACATCAAAAGCGGACGCCACAGCAGGTGCATCTGTAGATCCTAAAGTGACCTTTGACCTGACCATTGACCCTGTTCTCAACGCCGTCACCTGACCAGTGAGGTCAAATCAGCGAGGTGACCGCAGAACCGGTGGTCATGGAGAAAATAAACGGTAAGGTTAATTTCCGTCGTCATGGCGACTTGTCAAGGTTTCTAAAACAGTCCTTTGGCTTTTTTTAGGTTCACTTGCTTCCATCCAGGCAGAGCATCAAACTCCTCCCTCTTCATCTCCAACACACTCTGAGAAAACAGACAAAACAAATCAAAAGGAGAAACATTTATTCGAGTACACACACAGTACATGTGCAGACGCTCTGATTCAGAAAAGTGAGAGAGGGAGGGTTTACAGAAACCGAACTAGGCGGGACGTGTCTCCAGAGTCAAGCAGTTCATTTGGTTCACACTGACAGTCACGACATCACGGATAATCAGAAAACATTTCATATTAATAAACACAGCAATGCAGAGTTGGACTTTTGACCAATGAGATTTGATCTGTGGGTGGGGATACTTGGAACGTGATGAAAATACAACCTCAGCAAAGTGTCTTGTGCTTACATCTGGTTGAGACATAAATAAAGATTAGCATTGATATTACATTTCCATGAAATCATTTTCTGCTATCATGGTTTAATGTACAAGGACAACAGTTTATTCTCAAAAAGTGCAACGATTTTGTCTCAACCAATCACATGAGTTTAGGAGGAACTATCTGTTGGTCTGACCTACTTCACTAGTGTATGAAGAGGCAGATCACACGAGCTTTACCAGCTTCATGCTCATTTGCATGAAGTTAAACTCTGCTTAACTTCTTTGCATCACCAATGCAGGCAGAACAGATGATGTCCTGCTGCATCACTGTTGCAGACAGCTGTGTAAATGCATCTTTACATAAAGCGGATTGACAGCCTGCTTTAGCACGCTGGTTAGGACACGTCACGCCTGGTTAGGACACGCTGTGAAAGATCTCAAGAACTGCTGGAGAAGAAAACAACGGCTTCTTAAATCTGCGTGATGATTCGCTGATGTGCATGTTCGCATTTGGTTGCGTGTGCTGTGCATGCATGTGTGCACATTGTGTTTTGATGTGGATTTTAAAGAGCTCTCCAGGTCTGAGCTGAAGAAAGAGCAGACAGGTAAAGTTTGTCAAGTAAGCAGAACACGGGGAGAAAGATGAAGCATAAGTGTGAGCGTTACCATAGAAACAATCTAACCCCGTGACATCAGTCCATGTCTGAATACAAACACTTACCTACCCAGAATTCCCTACAACCCAGCCTAGAGTCAGAAAGGTAAAACATCAGATTCTTAGTGTATGAAAAGATTGTTCGAACAGATATTTTTGGACCCGTTTCTACACAGTTCCATCCAAGATAATAGTAATGCATGTTTGTTATGAAAGGATAAAGTATGATTGTGTGAGCCCACCTCAAAGTCCTCATCTGTCAGGTACATCTCGAGGCGCAGGGGGTCGACGCCGTGGGGAAGGGGTCGAGTTTGTAGTGTTGCAAGTGGATAGATGCTCTGACAGAGTCTCGCTAAAACATCCTCCACCAGAATAATCTGATTACAAACTTCAGCCTCCTGCACAAAACACAAAAGCAATGACATTCATTAAAGTTTAAATGTATAATTAATTTAGCAGATGCTTGTATTCTAAGCGACTTCAGCGTAATCAAGCTATGCACCGAATCAAACACAAAGTTTGCGTTGCTAGCACCGCGCCACACTAGCGCTAAGTGTGATATCTAGAATATCAGCGCTAAGTGTTTGTGTGTGTATGAGTAAGATCTAACCCTCTCTGTGATCTCGGCAATATCTTCTCTGTGCTCCCAGCTTGGAAACATGTTTGTGAAGGTCAGAGGCTCCAGTCCAGCATGGATCAGGTAGGACTTCTGAGGATTCTTGTCGTTCTTCTCTGCAAGACCAAGAGAAACATCAGTTAAAGTCTATTCTAGCTAGTTTCTGACATTTAGAGATAAACACGTGACAGAGCAGCATACCATCTGAGATTCTGAGTTAATAACATTCATCATGCTCTACAGTGTTTTGACATCAGTCACTGAAAAATCCATAACAAAATTCTAACAGAAACACTGTGGCCTATTAATGTATTATTAGTTAAAGATTTGATAAAATTACTTACCCAACAGCCAAAGAGTTAAGAGGATGTGTCAACATTTAAACTTTTTCTGCTAAATTTGCAGACGCTTTTATCCAAAGTGACTTACAGTGCATTGAATAAGATAATTAAAATTAATTAAAGTTTTATGCAGTTTGATAATTGATCAGCATGTGTGTTCCCTGGAAATCAAACCCACAACCTTTATGCCGCTAACACAATGCTCTACCCATTGAGCTACAGAAACAATGTTTGATGTGCATAAAGTTTTCAGTTCTTCTGAAGAATCCCATGCCAAAGATCATTGGCTAATAAAGCTGTCAATCACCTCTGCAGTACTGCAGCACGGTTTCCATAGCGCACTTCCTGTCTGAGTCCCAGCGGATTCGGGCAGAACCGGTGCTCTCCGTGTCCTGTGGCCACCAGCCCTGCCACAGGTAGACTTCATGATAGTTATCCACAAGGAACAGCGCTAAAGAGAAAGAGAGAAGGTTATCATGCATTATCATCCGTTTCCAGCGTCTGATCATTGAAGCGTGTCGTCTTGTTTACCTGGCTGCGGGGCGGAGTACAGATCCTCCTGCAGGAACGGCTGCGAGCAAACCAGGTCTGCAGCTCTGGACGGGTTGAAGAACTCCTGCGCTACAAACTCACCTGAAGAACTGCCGAGCTGGAAGAGACGTGGTGTGAAGTTGAACTTGCCAGGATCTACAAGAGACAGAAAAACATCAAACATCTGCTATTAAAACAACACCAAACCGCCTGAGGAGTCTCTAAAACAAGCCAAACATTCACCTGACGTTTGGATGAGGACATGTGGAAAATTGGATAAGAAATATTTATTTAACTTATTAAATTAAGAATTCGGAATACAAACAGAATGTTTTGTCGTGTGCATGACAAGAAGTAAAACGGACATCTATACTGTTGTGATGTCACAGCAGTGCGTGTTGTACCCTGCAGCATGCAGTCATAAGCCTTGCGGTCTTTCCTTCCTAACGCTTCCCAGAATTCCACTGGCTCTGCACCTTCCTCATACTCAAAAATGGTCACATTGCAGCTGCTGTGAAGACCCGCCTCCAGTGGTCGCCTTGGAAACACATATGGAATGAGTAAGCAGTAAAACTTACTCTACTAGAACCCTGACAAAGAGTAACTAGAGGTAACAACTTCCTACTATGAAACACTGTGTACAGTAAAGGTGTGAAAACATGCATGTACTGTATGTACATGTACAGTAACGTACAGTATTCATGTTAAATGTATATAGAATGTAATGGTCACACTTAAAATGTTTGCGTGTAAAACTCACTGTTCTTTGATCTTGTCAGCGGCGGTTCGAGCGACATGTCGAGTGTGAGTCTGAGTCTTGCAGCCGTGCCACAGGTAGATCAGAGCTTTATTAATATTCAGAAGCACCATTGAGGTGCGTGACCGCAGACTGCTGCAGTGACACGCCACTTCCAGCAGGTGGCCCTCTACTGTCACCTCGCCACGAACACAGTACAGACGCCATTCATCTGTGACAGAGAGAAAATGAGCTCAGAACAACACAAGACACGCAAAGAATCAAACAAGGACGACAGAACTAAATCAGTCCAGAAGTCAAAAACAAAGATGTACAAAAGATACAAAAAGACAGAATGTCGACAGAATATAATTGGTTCCGTTTTTAATATAATAATAATAAAATTGTCCAGACATTATTGTCCAAAATTTCAGCTGACACCGATTCACTCATGCACATTGCATTGTGGGATACAGTTTTCCACGGTGTGCTTTGGTTGTTGTTGGTTGGTTATTGCAGGCTTTCTATGCATACTGCATGGGAATACACATTTGCATACAAATTTGCATACTTCAGAGTAAATATAACGCTTCTTTCATTTAAATTTTAAACACATCTAAAGAACACAGAGAAACAAAAGTGCTGCAGATATGCGAGAGGACAAAACGACAGACTCACTCTGAATGTTATCGTCTTCCTCTCCTCTTTTCCCAGAATGCACTATCATGCCCCCATGAAAGCACTGTATGAAACAGGGCGGTTCCTTCCCCTGCTGGACCTGCATCTAAACACCACACAGACAGACAGACAGACAGACAGGATGAGCAGAGAAAAGCAGCTGGAGCAGAACCCGAGATCAGCCCAGTATCTGCCCCTACCTGAGCTCCTCTCTCCTCATCCAGCTCCACCGTCATGAGGGCTGAGGTTCCTTTCTCACTGACGGTAGAGTTTCGGCCCTGCCAGAAGAAATAGCAGCACTTCTCTCTGCCCGGACCAGCACCGCGCACCTGATCCGGCTTCTGCCTGCTGCCCACTACACCACACACCCCACCACACAATGATACACACTTAGAAGAGCCCGTTGAGGTATCTTGTAGCAGCAAACTCATTTACTCAAGATTAAGATTCAAGATTTCTCTCACTTGTCACATTTGTTATATGCAAGATACAGTGTGAAAATGTAAAGAGCCACAACCCCGTACATGTGTAGCGTTTTATTGGCATGACCATTAGAATTGATTTTTTACAATATCAAATATGGATATAGAATATTGCATTAATACTTCAAGACCTGTGTATGTAAATGATCTCTTTGTGATTTATGTGAAATGAGTAATTATGTTTTCTATAACATTTCATCTTAATTACAAAAGGATGTGTTCTGTTTACAATATCCTTCACGATAAAATGTTACTTTACTATAACCGTACGTCCCATTCCATCTATCACAGTAAACACACACAAAGTTCTTCTGGTGTAACTCACCTGTGGCGCTCACCATGTACTTCCACTTCACCACATAAGCGTCGCCCTCGTGAAACTGGCCAATGCTCTGCTTGGGCAGACGACTGTAGTCAAACTCCAGGATGTGCCAGACGTCCACAGCTACAGTGCTGATCTCCAGAGACCGCAGACAGTCCTCAGAGCCGTTCTCTACCGGACCGTGCCCTCGACCCACATCCTGACCATCCAGAACTGTGCTGATGGGCGACTGCAGAACCGGCAGCATGAGCGAGGCACTGTACGCCCGACACTCAGAGCGACAGTCTGCGACCGGAGACTCCTGAGACAGTGAGAGAGACAGCGAGCGAGCGAGACAGCGAGCGAGCGAGACAGCGAGCGAGCGAGACAGCGAGCGAGCGAGCGAGCGAGCGAGAGAGACAGCGAGCGAGAGAGACAGCGAGCGAGAGAGACAGCGAGCGAGAGAGACAGCGAGCGGAAGGAAGGAAGGAAAAAATAAAAGAAAAAACAGAAAGTGAAAGGAGAAACAAAAGAGAAAGTTAAGTGAAAGGAGAGAGACAGAAAGAAAGGGCGAGAGACAGAGTGAAAGGTTTGTTTGAAAACACAAGAGCAGCGTGTCCTCACAGCTGCAGCAGAGGTGCTGCTCACCCTCTGTGGGAAGGGTTGCTCCATCACTGTTTTAGGAGACAGTCTAGAAGAATCTCTCCAGTCCAGAAACTTCTCTTTAAAAAGACTCGTTTCATTATGTTCCGTCAGTCTACCGAATATGGCCCAGTCAGGACGCCCTTGACCTTTCCTAAAAACAAACACACACACAAATAAACTAAACACATATCTGTATCATAAATATAATGAAGTTCCTCTTTATTAAACTTTAAGAGGACTTTATCTCATCAAATCAATCATGAATCTACAATCAAACAATCAATAATCTGTTATGATTCTAGTGGAAATGTGTCTCGCCTCGGTATGAGTGTGTTGTGTCCTCCGGGATCTAACGGGTTGATGTCACAGTTGGTGTAATCAAAGGACCCGTTCCACAGATGTTTGGCCAGCTGAAACGCCACCTTCCTCTGGGCCAGCGTGACCTCTTTACCGTGCCACACATAAACCTCACTGCCAAAGTCAAACACCAGCACCTACAGAGAACAAATACAGCCACCATCTCGAACGCTGTTCAGCACCCTCATTCATATTAAACCAGTGTCAACACAATGAAACCTCAGATGTGTTTTCTGACCTCTTTAGAGCCCAGCAGGGAACTGCGCGGCACTCTTCCCCAGAAATCATCATCAGGAAGCAGTTTATCGTCCACCAGACGAAAGATGCAGTTTGTCTCCACAATCGCACTTTCAAACACCTCGTCGTCTTCTGGAGAGCCGGCCGCTACATCACACACAGAGAGATAAAACCAAATACCAACATTCATTTCAACAGCTAACAAAACAAATGCCACATTCATCCATTGTTTGTTTGCTTGGTCTCTGTGTTTGTTTGTCTGTGTGTGCGGTTTGGGTACAGACGATGGTAGCTGGCGGGTCCTCCCAGAATCTTCCAGAACTCCACAGCTGCGGGACTTTGGGAGTTCACACCTTCTTCGATGGTCTCCACCTGCGTTGCTCGGCAACCGAGATCATGGTTCAGCTGGATAAATGTGGCCAGTTCTGAGGCCTGAAGGTTAAAGAATGAGGATACAGTTTAAAAATGAGTAATACAGCTACATCAGTCAGTAGTTCACGGACACGTTTGCCATCATCGTGGTGAATAACAGGCAATACCTTTGCTCTTTCTATGACGTTTGCAAACTCTCCAATCCAAATGAAACAATGTTCAGGGGTAACCAGTAGAAAACAGTCACCGCTGTTTAGAGAGGAAACTCGGGGCTCAACTAGTCTGGTCTGCACGTGGCGTCGACCTGAGAAACGCGCACATATATATTTATATTAATACAAGTTAACAGATATATCTGATATGTACTTCCTCTGTAACTGTAAAAAAAGCTAAAGATTGCAGCTATAATATACAGTGATGTGGTGTGGTTTCGGGCCAATCGGATTTCACTGTGGGTGGAGCTACCAAGTGGCCCTAGCAGTGATTAACAAAATGCCTTGTCATGTATTGCCTGGTAACAGTGTTAGAGTGGGACTGACCTTTGACCTGCATGAGCATGAGTTTTTTGTAGGGAGCTGCACTGTTATTGGTCATCTGCTCTGAGATGCTGATACTGCGCAGACCCACGCTGCTGTAATTCTCTTTACTGGCCAAACCAGCCAAAGCTGCATCCGACAAACCAGAGCTCTTGCCCACTGAAACACAAACGACAACCACGTTACACACACACACACACACACACACACACACACACACACACGCACGTACATAAACGCCAAAGCTGCTGTCAGGCTGCTGCTCATCTACTCACTCTTCTCCTGTTTGATTCTCTTGCTCTCCAGCTGGCCGACGTTCAGTCTCTCTTCA
>JAZGTI010017532.1:0-12152 GCA_036877585.1 Botia kubotai | reverse complement strand
TACTATACTATACTATACTATACTATACTATATAAAATACAATGCAATACAATACAATACAATATACAATATAAAAACATGTCATTCCAACATGTCATCTACTGTCAATTTCCTGTGCTGTCACTGTCTGACAGCTCAGTATTTAGGTGAGTAATAGCAGTTTGAGACAAACTGGGACAGAATGAGCCAGGTCGCATATCAGTTGGATGCAGACTGGAGCCTGCGGACACATCATAATTGACTGTACTGGGATCTGAGAGGTCCATGGGGAATAGATAACAGGACACCCACATGACCATAGATTTCAGCGTATTTTACTGTCTACAGCCTGGCAACAGTCTGTACCACGAGGAACAGATTTTCAACACAGTGATTACAGCATCCTCTGAGAATCAAGAAGAATAAAAGGAACAGTCTTTGCATTTGATATGATCTTTTTTGTCAACAGGGGAAGCAGAATTGTTGTAGATGAATAACATTCTGGTGATGTGGAAGAACTCTTGTTCTCACAATAATACATCAGAAGCTCAAAATGCAGAAAAAAGTCAAATTCTCATGTAAAGCAAACTGCTATTCAAAGCACTGACATTCCTCTTAAAAGACTTTAAAACCTCCATCATCACAGTTTGTGTTGTATTGACTACAACACGTTTTATTTAATCACCTCTAAGGGACATTCCTTCTCAGGGGTGTTGAGCGCTTGACCTTAGCTTACCAACTGATTCTAACATATTGCAGACAGTCACAGAAGAAAAATGTATTGCTCTTTCAATGGAGGTCTCAGTTATGTCTCAGATGTCTCTCCCTAATAGCAAAAGCCCATTTAATTTGGTTTTTGATAAGAAATGTTTGCATTCATATTGAATTCATTGACTTTTGATTGCTCGGTAAATCTGAGCACAGTTTGAGACACATCACTTCCAAGACGTGAGATTACTTATTTTTATCTTGAGAAAAGAATTAAGAAATAAATTTTAATTTGCTCCCTATTTAATCTGACTGCTGTTTAGAAGTAACAAATGAGATATTAAAGAGATTTTATTTGTGCTTTTCCTTCCTTATGGTCTCCGTTGTGGACAAAGTCACTTTCAGAAGCAATTGACATGCACATAATTCTAGCTGGGGTCAGACAATGACAGTTACAGCGAAAGGCATAGCACAGTAAGGGACCGTGTGAAAAGGGGCAACTGAATAAGAAAGCATAGCTGAGCATTCTCATTTAACAATGCTACCACCCTTCCCCCTTCCTTTGCGGATGTGACAGACCAAGCGTGGCAGAAAGCCTCTATATACCTCCGGTATTCAGTGAATGAGGACTGCCTAGATGGCGATAGGAGGAAAGTAGGGCACGACAACCACGGCTCACCCCTGCAAGTCCGCTGATTCACTGCAAGGCGACCATCTATTATTTCTGTCAGAGTGATTTCTTTCTTCTTGCTTCGTCTTATGCTTGCATAGCACTTCTATTTTTAATCTGTTCGTCATAGGCTTTAAGTTCAATTAAATGAACTTTCCAGACTTTTATATGTAGTTTATTGTGCAATGTTGCCAGATGTAATGAAAATATGTGCATTTTCTCCAGTATATATGTGACTTACTCTCTAAAAAAGCACCAATTATTTTGTATGTACTTTCATTTGCTGACTTGGAGTTTTGGGTACTTTTAGTAAAGACTATTTTAATGGTTCAAAATTATTTAAAAAAACTGAAACGCCTGGAACGCAGACCAAGAGCCAGGCCCCATCTCCCAACATCAGTGAATGACCTTATGGAACGGGAGCAAGTCTGTCCTTCAATGTTCCAATATCCAGTGGAAACCTTCCCATAAGCTATTAGGGAGGTTCAGCTCCCTATTAATCCCAAAGGTTTTAAAACTAAACTCTCTACAAGCACATACAGGTGTGGTGCTCAGACAGCCACATAGTTTTAGTGTATGTATAGCTGAAGGTGCGACATACCGTACGTTGAAGGTGTTACCCCTCCATTTCATTGCCTGGATACCAGCACTTCCTTAGCAACCACGTTGCCGAGGACTACATCTGGAAGAGGTGTGTACAGTTGGTTACAGCTGTCAGGGGAAGCGCTATCTTACTCTTCATTACTGTTACTTCTGCCAGCCAATTCAATTCTGCACTCTCAAGCTCATCTGGGATGCAGTCAATCAATCATGAAAAAAATATATTCTCTCATATATCAATGATAATCATAAATCATAAATCTCTGGGCAGGTTCTTAAGAACAGCCATTCCATACAGAAATCTGATATATGGAAACACATGCATATGGAAATACATGAAAAGACACAACATATATAGTCATGTATGGATTCTATAGAAATAAAAATATATCACATACATGTAAAATATATATTCTTTAATATTTTAAAATACTGCAATAATGACTATTTTCATATATGTGATGAAATTATGATGCATATAGTACTGTGAACATTTGAGTGATTTTATTGACTATCATAATTCATATATAGTTCATATTTGGCCATATATCTGATACCAGTGTGGGATGTAAATGGTAACAAGCAACCTCGGAAACACAGATGAAGGACAAAGAAAAAAGCAGTTATCTTGAACAAAAGATACTGGTATCTGTTAAAATGATTGCTGAAAGTATAAAGGCACATGTTCAATGTTTTTTATAAAGATAACTCTTGACTTAACTGAGCCAGAGAAACATTTGGACACGTCCCCTTTTTCCTGTTCAGACACAGCTCCAGCATTGTTGGGCTGGATTTCAGCTCATCCCCTCTTTGGCAGACTGTAACTGATACGAGTCATTATAATAATAACAGCCTCTGAGGGGAAAGCCTAAGCAACATTTGTCATACACCGAGCCAAAATAAAATTACAAAATTTCTGTAATATGACTCATTATGGCAGCTCCTGTGTGTGGATGTATGCGCCCAACGAGAGACAGAGAGACATTAAACATTTCTTCAGCTAATCCTGCATAGACGAGTCAGAATTACAGTATTGCAAAGGGATCAATCAATAGATCCAAGAAAACTTGAAAAAAAAGAACTGTCACGACAACAGATATAATATAGACTAGTGAAATGACAAGGTGGGTCATTTGGTTTATTTAATAGCAAGCTGCCCCCCTTTCTTACAGTTCAAACACAGAAAAATCTATATAAATTACAGCATTTTATTTGAACAAGTGCTTATTCTACCAAAAGCCTATTTTGCACATAAACATTTTAATGATGAGTTTATTGTTCCTAAATAGCACATTAGGGCATCAAAGTAGCTTCCCACACAAAGCCTAAAAGGCGGTTGTTAGCTTAGCAACCTGCTAACATCAAACTCTGTTGTAATCAAGTGTGAGTCAATTCTTCCATGCTGAATGTTGTTTGTGTGTCAGAAAATCGTTCACTTATGAAGTTCCAAGGCAGCAGCGCATCTCACTAGCTTTGCAACTCAGCTAATGTGAGCATTACAAGCCACAAACCCCTTAAAACCGTTGTCAGCAGAACTCATTTAACAGCTTTATGAAGAGGGCAGCTGTAAATCAGTTTGTGCCTTTAATCCAATGCTCCATTAAAGCTTCTTGTTTCTTATTGAGTGCACCCTGAAGAAAGCACATTGGTAATTACTTCAAACACCACAGATGCTTCTGCCAAAGGGCCCTGCTTAATATTTGAGCGAGACTTTTTGGTCTGGTGGTAATTATGTGACAAATCACACAAGGCTTGAAATGGGAACAAATTATGTTTTGGTCATCCTCTGTCTTAGCACTAATGTGTGACACCAAAGCAGTGAGAGTCAGGGGACAACTGAGGGAACTAATGAGGACTGTAAAGAAGGGATATGTGTGTTTATGCTTTGAGTGTATTAAGAGTAGTGTACTCCAAGTCCATTCATGGGAAACATCTAAACTCTAACCCAGTGATGTGTTCATCACCTTAAAGGGACAGCGCTGGTTATTAAATGTTTTCATGAATTTTTTTTAACCTTAAAGATTACAGATTCACCCATAGATTCTCTGCCTGTCAGCTGTGAACATTAACACTTGGGAACACATGACAATGTGACTAATGAGAATTTAATTCACGATGGTTATAGATGATCAAATCCACTTAAAACAGAAATTATTTAAAATGGAAACTCTTTCTCTCTCTCTCTCTCTCTCTTCTCTCTCTCTGTCTTACAAAAATATGAATTCCTATTACAATAATAAGACTCCAAATACAACTGGAATAAGACTCCTCTGTATTATCTTATTAATAATGTTACTTATTAATGTGACACAAAAGAGGTTCTGAAAAAGGAGTTGATCGGACTGGCTTCTGCCACTGGGGCTGTTGTTTAAAAAAATCAAAAGCAGAGAGATTTCAGGAGGGAACATTCGACCTCTTGGTGGCAAATTAAGATGTGATTAGGCTGCTTAAATATTGGGGACAACTACCTAAAGAAAAAGAAGGACAAAATGAAAGACAACAGGTGCCTTGAAAAAGGCGTCTTAAAGTATTTGGGAAATCAGGTATGAGAGGCTGTCGGTAAACAGTAAAAGAATGGACAAAAATCATGCAGCACAAATCAGTATAAGCCATTAATGTTATGCAGTGAAATTAATTGACCAATCAGCATCCAGTAATGTGACTATGCATTTTGTTTCCTCAAAAAACGCATACAAGATATATATATACCTACGTGTTTCTGGAAGACCTGATATTTGTTTAGTGCTGTAATGAAATATCAAATCAGTCAGTTTGTATTTATTGCTTGTACTGTGCAGAACAGGGATAAACAAACAACATTAAGAGACAAGTGAACCTAAAAAGAACTGAAAGGGGTAAGCATTTCTATTTAGAGAAAAAATATTTGTTTAATCATGCGTTCTGGATGGTGAACCAGGGACTCAATGAGCAGAACATCACAAAAGCTTTCAAAGGGACATCGGCTTATACACTAGAGTGGGTGTTTCTGGAAGACTGGATGCATTTCAAACGGGGTTAACAATCTCTTCAAGATATGCATGCGCATAATCATTCATGCATCCATATGCATTAAAACATCTGAAGTTCTACTCAGTTGCAAATCAAAGTAAAAATTCTATCAGCATATGAATATTTATAACCATTTACATTCTATTCAAGTAAAGATAAGGCAGTACCATGAGCTTGTGTTTAAGAGTTATATATGCGACTGTGTTTTTGTCACTATGACAACGGCGAGTTCACAGTGAGAGCAGAGCTATATGAGTCTTGATGCTCTTAACAAAGGAACCAAGGAAATTCCTTGAGCACACAACAGCATTCAGCATCCAAACACGCACAAAGCATCCAAACACATACAAAGCATGTATATTTATTCTAAAACATCAACATCATTTCTCTCCGAACAAAATATGAGCTGTTACCAATTGTGTGAAACATTTATTATGTGCATATAAAATCAAAACACTCAAGTACCTAAACAATGAATGACATTAGCAAACAACATCAGATATATCATGTGATGTCACTCGCTCGAAGCTGAAATTGGGGTGAGGGTAAAGATAATTCTTTAAAGCTAAAGTATGTGGCATATTTACTTAAAACACACACACACAGAATGATTGCATGCTGAGATAAGGTTGCCAGTACTGACATTTTTGAGCAGAAACATGATTTCTCTTTGCCTTTGACATTTCCCAGGGGAAGAGGGTAAAAGTGAAAAGGAAAGAGAAAAGAGCAACGGAAAGTGAGGAAGAGGGAGATGAGATGCTCCAGGACAAGTGTTGAGTGTTATTAATGACTTGTAGCACAGCACACTGTACAGCTCTGCTCAGGAGAAGCTGGATGAGTTATGCTTCATACCCCAGACACTGACAATTACTAAACCTGCTCTATAAGTAACTCTGATAGAAATCCATATCGCAACACTGTACAGCAGAGCCGCAGGCACACGGCTAATCTCCTTCACAGAAAAAAGCAACAATTAAAGAAGACGAATTTTCAAATTTCGTCCCACATTTTTTAAAAGGCGAAGTGTGTTTGCTTATTATGTTTACATTTGGCATTTGGCAGACGCTTTTATCCAAAGCAACTTACATTGCATTACACTATACATTGTTTCTGAGTATGTGCAATCCCTGGGATCGAACCCATGAACTTGACGTTGTTAACGCCATGCGCTAACCACTGAGCTACAGGAAAGCGTTTTCCTCATTTCTCATTTATGTTCTAAATGAGAACTTTCAGGCCAGATTTCCTGTTCCAGTATCTGACTGTTTCGCTAATTAAAACAGTATTCCTTTTTTTCATACATCCTAAGTGACAGCAAAGAAGAAATAGCCACCAGGTACTGAGAGTGCAATAATGAGGAGATTTTAAAGGTGACGTCTAGCTGTTTGTTCACACTCCACAAGAGCTTAATTCGTATAAACAGCAAGCTGCAGACAAACATTTAAAACAGACTTTAGTTTAGTTTAACCTGCAGAGCAACAGCTGGATTCATATGCAACAAAATAAACTGACGAGGTCACAGATAGAGGTGAAGGAACCACCAAAACTCTGCAGTAACAAAGAAGAGAAAGTTTTAGATTGATACATTTTTTAACGTGACACTTGCAGCACCAAGAATGAAAAAGCTGTTAAAATGCATTTCTCATGCAGAACACACTTCCACAGAACAGCAGGAGTGGCACGTCCAGACAGACTGTTCGTTCCACTGTTAAGTCATACACACACACACACGCACACACACACATGCTGAGAAATGCTTAGTGTTAAGTGAGAATCAGGGCAGCCATCAACTCTTTCTCAGACACAGAAGCAGAGACATCACTAAAAAAATCCAGACTTGCTCGTCTACTGTAGGTCACAAATTAAGCCTGACCCACAAAAGCTGTTGGCCTGGCAACAGCGCTGCATTAGTCTGTCTGATCAAAACCGGTTAGAATGTATCCATCACTCAGCTGTGATGCATGCACATTTTCAAAGGTATAAGAAAGCCTCTTAGACAAATTTGTAGTGTTTGGGTGTCTTGACAGTCACCTGCACAGAGTAATTTAGGGAAAAAGCAGATGTGCTTCTTTTTGTTTGTGATGACTGGAATCAGTTACACAAAAAGCTGAAATCAGGCAGTTTATTTCTGTTTCTGTTCCAGTTTTACACACAGCTTTAAAGACAATTGTGCTTTAACGTTTCAAGTTAGCAAACTGAACGTGAACTTTAGTCCTAATTTGTTCCTGATAGCTCCTTTCCCTAATTAAAAGGAACGGATCTTCTCGCCAGGCTGCCTCTGTAAAACCTTTTTCTCTGGTTAAAAGAATGGCACATCATGGTACATTACAAGTACGTTAAGATATATACATACATAAAAAAATATTTTTTCCATTAATGATGAGGTTCTTAATAAACTAAGACAGAACAGAATTCTTGCAGGAAGATCGATTGCAGAAACCACATTTTCATTTAAACGGTGATAACGCTTGAGCAGTCTGAAATCCGTCTCTTCCTCCACTCATTCTGTCTAATCTCTGAAATCCATCTTGAAATGATTTGTGGGGAGTGTGCAGATTTGGATGCGCAGGGAGAAATTTCCACCCTCCCGTGGTGCCATCATGGCATGTGCGCTGAGTTACCGCGCCAAGAGGAACCATCGCCTGGCAGACATTTCCACGACAAGAGCACCATCTTCACCATGCAATTCCATCAAAGTGTCTTCTTGATCAAAAGCCTTAGAAACAGCTTAGTTTGCATATAACTGCTTATATATTCCGTTTAACATCATTAAAACGCAGTTTTAATACTGAACCTCCAGCATTATTTTCTTTAACACCAAATGCATCTCTTTCGCTATCTCCTGATCATGCTTTTCTGTCCTCACCCTCTATCTTTTCATTCTCAGCTTATCACTCCTCTTTTCACTTTTCTCCATTCGTTTTCCTCTCTCTCTCTCTCTCTCTCTCTCTCTCTGACAGAAGTGGTCTGACAGCCTCTCTTTAATAAAATCCAGATGCTCTAGAAAAACACACAGAGGAGAGGGGCCCATTAAACGAGGCCCCGTCATCATTCCTCACGTGCTTCTACAAGCCAGCGGTCGGAGGTTTACAAAGCGCAGACTACAAGTGTTTGCCTGTCTGTGTGTACTTCTTAAAAAGAGAATCAGTAAAACTGTGTTATGATTGATTTACAGTCACACTGACTCAAATAAGATGTTTGATTTTCCGTCAGGTCTCTCTGGAAGCTGGTTGAATGTGATTTGAATCTAAAAATGCAGAAGACAGATGAAGCCAGACTTGGTGCAGCATATAAGAGCTTTTTATTTTTTTCTCTTTTTAATTTTATTAGAACTTGTACTGTACTGTATATATGAAAAAACACACTTGATAATCAAAAAAGGTCATATCACACTTACATATACACTTATACTATATACTATTTTATATTTTATACTTCAAATTATAAAGTACAGTTTTTGAGCTAAAACAGACAAAATAATTGAGCTTTTTTGTCCATCTTCTACCTTCTCTTTTGACCCTTACATTTAAATAGGTCTTTTTTGGCTACTGTGCCTTTAAGACGTCACGTGTAAGACGTGTAAGAAGAGAAACAGTTTGTTTTAACTGCTCCATCCTTCAATAACAGCTACTTTGCAGAGTATAACACTGCAATAGGTTCACAAATCAATCCATGCTATAATTTGTTGCACAAATTGTTAAGGTCAGACTGAAATGATCAAAGGATTTGGTATCCAAGACTAACTGCAATCAATTACAATAAAAGAAGAAACAGATGCACAATATTGTACAAAGATTAAAAAGCTATTTTTTTAAAAGAATTACATTGATCAAACCTAGTTTACTAAACTTAGTGACAAAAAATGATCTGCTTTAAACACAAGTTTGAGAGTGCGAGATTCAGAACAAGATAGTGAGACAGCGAGTGGGGGCAAGTATCAGTAAATGGGGCGTTGAATAAAAAATAATCTATATTTCATACACTACAAATTACAAATTAATGTGATAGAATAAAAAATGACCCTGTTTCATCACAAAGACTAACTTGGTTTAATTGCTGTGGCAGATTTATTACATTCTGCTTGAATTGGTCCCACCGGATTCCCTGAGAGCTTTATAGTCATGACTCGTGAGATGATGTAAACATCTCTAAATGAGTGACAGAGAGAGATCCAGTAGCAGTTGGAATAATGTGGCTTGTCCAATATTGCATTTCTATTTCTCACAAAAGTTCACAAACAAGGCCCGGCTTGACAGGTGCTGTCAGACGATTGTGAACAATACAGGCCACCTCATTTTCCCTGCCAGTAATGCTGTCTCACTAGTGGCTGCAAATGTCACAGTGCCACAATCAGTTTGGTTTATTTTGGACACCGTTACTCACAATGGTGAGAAAAAGGGATATGAGGGCATACGCATACAATAGTTTTTGCAGTCCGTCCCATGTCTTCATGTTTATTTATACATGATAGAATGTGTTTATGAAAACAGAGGCAGAGAGAGAAATAGTTTTATCAGGCTTATTGTATAAAAAAACATGCTCTCATGGCTGCTCAAGCTATTAAAGAAAACACAACTGCAATAAAAAACTGACATTTCATTTAATGACCCATTGCTTCTGCTGAGAATTAAAAGGGACTGGTCACAATCTGTCTTCTGCCACCTGTGTCACAAGGCTTTTATAGCAGCACTGAATGTTATACTTAATTACATCCATAGGGAGAGACTCATCGACTGGTGCCTTCTACATGCATCATGCTGTCAGATGCAGTCAGGCTACAGGCTCCTTCTATCTCTCTTTCTCTCTCTCTCTCTCTCTCTCTCTGACACTGACGGTCCACTGTGACCCCCACATTACAGGTGATTTAGTAACAGACTGGAAATAATGTTTTCCCAACCTATCCTTGCTAGTTAAATTGATGTTTAGATTTAGCTTTAGAAGATATGAACATCTTAAAATATTTACTATGGTGAAGCATCTAATATGTCCAGGACTGTCTTTTTTTGGGCTTCTGTATAACAGAAGAAAATAATTACATATAAACATATGTTTAGTGATGTTGATACGTAATGATTATTTATTATTTAAATCTGTTCAAAGTGCCTTTTATTGTAAGGTCATTTTGTAAAAGCGCATGCATGAATCCACACTCTCGCATTGATAATATTAGCACATGTAGGTTTTTTTTTACTGTATTCTGTGTGCCGGCCAGAGTTCCCATCACATTCTCTCATAGACGGACACCAGGTGCTCAAAAAGACCAGGAAATCTTTTAAAAATAAACTGTTTTTCCAGAACTGCAGTTTTAATATAGTTGTAATGGAACAGCAGGTCCCATAAAATCAATAAAACACGCCCCTCCTCAGAGTTGTCTTGCTAGTTTAGCCTGGCTTGTAAAAACACCATGTGAGCTCTCCTTTGACTGACCTGTCAATGGGATGCTACAGTCATCTGGCGGATGCTTGGGTGGCTTCAGTTTACAGCTTCAATAATCCACCCAGACGTCCAACAAACAACACATTTCAAGAGCAGCAAGCAAAGTAACATGGTGGTTATTTCCTGGCCTTTTAGCTTTATTGATGTAATTACATGGCGCTGTGGATAATAAATTTTAATATAATATATTTCATATAAAAAAAGTAACAAACCCGTTATAAAGTAAATTATTTTGATTATCTTTGGACATACACAGCTTCTTAGCTTACTCTAAATCTCAATAAAACCCTCTTAGAATCTTTTGCTTGTAATTTGCAAATCTACCCAGTTTTTTTCAGTCCCAGGAGTTTATTCTGAAAGAAGGACCAGAAATATGAAACTTCAGTCTGGAATGTTCCATAAGATTCCATCACAGACATCTTGTACTTGAAATTTTCAGGTTAGCACTGCAGCTCTTGCCAAAAAGACACGTGAGAGGTGACACTGTGATTGAGGAGACGTCTGTGTTTGGGAGAAAGGTTTAAAGAGCCACGCGAGTCCTCTGTTGTTAACATTGTGTCAATGGAAAGTAAATCAGAGCTCTGAATTCCTGTGATTTGTAGGGCCTGTGAAGGACGTCCAAATATAGAAACGTACTGTTACGTGATTTCTTGCTTGAATCTTGCCTTTTTTGTTCATTTTGCTTCATGGTGACCTACTTTTTTTCATGTACTAGTCTAAAAAAAAAAAGTAAAATACAAGGATTATATTTAATTTCTCTTGTTAAAATCATGTATTTAAAGAAGAAAAATAATTGAAGGTAATTACATTTAAAGGTTTATGTTTAATTTAATGTAAAGGTTTATATCTATGTATTTATGGGTCCTTAGAGATGTGCCCAGAGTTGCTTACTAAGCTATATATTGTAGCTGACATAATTGTATTCACTCCTCCAACCTCGCTGTGTGTAAACTATGCCCCTGGGTCTTTCCCTGGTCTCCTTCTTCCATTATTTTGCCACAGGCGTCTGTGACTACGGCTCTTGAATAAACCGTGAAGTGAGTTTGTTTAAGGAAACCATTAACAGTCACAGTCCTTCCTCTCCAGACGGAAACCTGACCCCCTCCCACAATTAGCCACATTTACTTTAACTCAAATTAATTGACATCACCCAGCTGCACCCTAACCTGTTACCTCTGTTTTCATACATTTTACCTATATAATATTTAAAAAATAATAATAAAAATAATAAATGTAATTAATAAGTAAAATATGATTTAGTTTGAAGATTTTACATTTATGTTGAATTTAAACAGTTGTGAGGGGAAAGTGAAAGTGACATATTTGTCAGATATGGTAACTCATTCCCGAAATGTGACCCCTGCATTTAACCCATCAATGGTGAGGAGTGAACGCACACAAACCCCATTCACTAACCAGTAGGCCACAACTGCCCCCAGAGTGGAGGCTTGTATGCTGTGCTCTTTTTTGGTCAAGGCTGAAAATATCTGATTTAACTGCAGTGAAGAGCATTTAATATTTGATATCTAAAAGCTAAAGGTTAAGTATTAATCATTGTTCTGCTCAATGGGGTCATGAGAAAGTTCACTGATGAGGTAACCAGCTAATCATTGAGGTCATCAAAATTTACTGTTTGGATCTTTAGTAACCTCACAGATGGGTTCAAAGGTTGAGGACTATCAGTGAGGTCATAGATAATTTGATCAAAAGAAGAGTTCAGTGATTACATCAGTCAGGTCATCACCGACCT